>JAVHNF010035018.1:0-14600 GCA_034783455.1 Micropsitta finschii | reverse complement strand
ATACAGGCACCTTACCCCCACCCCGCCGCCATCTTGCCCTTCCGGCTAACTCCCAGTTACCTCCCTGGGCATGACGTGCTGTGGTATGGAATAGCCTCTTTGGCCAGTTTGGGTCAGGTGCCCTGTCTCTGCTTCCTCCTGGCTTCCCCTCCTCCCTGGCACAGCATGAGGCTCACAAAGTCAGTCAAAACATTCTGACCAGTAACTATAAACATCGGTGTTATCAGTACCGTTCCCAGGCCGAAAGTCAAAACCACGGCACTGCACCAGCTACTAAGAAGGAGAAAAAAAATGACTGCTGCTGCTAAACCCAGGACATCAAGTTATCAGGTTAAGATCATTATAACTGTGCCTGACCCAAAGGCTGCTGAAGGAAATGGAAGTTTTCTTGCTCATTCTCTGGGCTTTGGCCTGGGCCAGGCTTCGCACATACACCTATACCAGAGGCACTCAGGGTTCCTTACTTCCGTTCCCATGCCTCTGACTCCAAGAGACAAACTGTGTGCCCAGAACCATCACAAGACGGTTCAGGGTTGATGTATGTATGATGCAGTCTTGTCCAGCATATGTTTTCAGATCACCAAAACCTGGTAGACGATCAAATCTGCCATTCAGATAGATGGCCACTAACATTCACTAACATTCAGGTTACAGTTATCAGCCAGTGAAATCGTATATGCAGTTCAAATGATTATTTTAGATATAAAGGAATTCTTAACCTATATACAATATCTTGAGCAACTTAATTCCCCACCCCCTTCCCCAGTGCTTCTCTGAAACACACAGCCTGCACTGAAACAGATGCTGAACCTCAGCCAAAAGCAATTCTGTAGTTCTAAATCCAAAGCATGCACAATTGGTCTCTGAAACTATCGGAGCAAATGCTATTCTCTTGCAGCAAGATATTTTAGTCTTCAATAAATATTAACTAACATGCAATAGTCATAGCCAAAGCAGCTGACTCATATTTCATAACCTGGGGAGCTCTGCAATGGGGAAGTTTTCTTTGACACTATCATTAGAAGTACTCAGCTGTCAGGAGGTTGTGAGCCAGATCCCAGTGCAAAACTTCTCATCACCACATGTGGCCTCAACAGGAAGAAATACATTGGAGCTTACTTGACAGAAGATTTTAATGTAGTTCTTTACATCTTTTATTTGGTTAAAAAGGGGAAAAGTAGAGACATCCAATTATAGCCCTCAGTGCCATGGTTTAGTGGTGGCCTTGGCAGTGCTGGGGTAAGGGTTCCACTGGATGATCTTAAAGGTCTTTTCCAACCTGGTTGATTCTATGATTCTATGTCTTATTAAATGTTGGGTTTTACTGGGGAAACTGTTGTGGACTTATCACTTAGCAGCACATACAATCGCAGGGAGGAAGCAGATACTGGGGAGAGGGAGGAGGTTGTCACAAGGATATTGTATGATTCACCTAGCTGCTGGGATTACAAGATAACATACATCAATTTGTCATGAGGTCATCTTCAGTGTAATTGAATTTCTATTTTAAAAAAAACCCTATAATTGAATGTAACTTTAGTGAAAATTACTTAATACCTCAAATCTTCAGATCTGAACAAGAATGCTAGACATCAAAAAGTCTTTAGAAAAGACTACAATCTTGAGCCCAGAATGGTTTTCTATTAGGAAGTTGAAACACTGCTAAATTTTCCAGGGTCGTGTTGAAGTTTGGATGTTTCCTGCTTTTCTGCAAATAAATAATTAGATTCAAAGTTTACAAACAAAAAGAGGAGTGCTGAAAATACGAAAATAGTCAAATTCTGCCTAATATTCTATAATAATACAATATGCTGTGGACCTCAGAAGAAAATACTACAGCTGTGGTACAGGAAAATCTTTGTTTGCTTACTGCAATTCTGACCCCTTTGTTATTATTTATTTATTTAAGTATTGCACGAACTTCCCCAGCCAAGCTGTTCAGGCTGCCAACATGAATAGCTTTCTACAGCTGCTGCCAACTGATGTCTCCCTTGACGGTATTCAGAGCTGAAGACCAAAAATTTCACATACAGCAGAATTAGCTCTTTAATAAATGGGTCTGTGGAGCAGTTCAGCCTAGTATAAGGCAGTGCTGTTTCATGGCTCCTGGCAATTGCCTCCAAAACTTGCCATTGCCACAGCACCCATGTCAGAGTTACCCATTACAATGAGTTACTTCCATTGCAAGTCCCCATTTTTGCAGTCCTAAAAAATATTTTAAGTGAAATGGGGACCTTGAAGGCTATATTCATGTTGTTCAACATTCTGTGTTGTTTGGGGAATAAGAATAAATTCTGACCTTTCAAACTCACTGAAGATTTTTCATCCTTTTCCTTAAACACATTTATTCATGTTAATGGTTTTGCACATGCATAGAGGCAACATTTCGTGGTACACACTGCAGCAAACATAACTCACAGATTCACTTATGCATCTTAGACATATCAATTGAGGACTTACCATCTTACAATGACTACTGAGCTAATTCTGTCAAACTTCCATTGCCCCTAATGAAAAATTGTCCAAAATGAAATTAAAAAAACCTGGATCGTGCTCTGTGTTTGGGAGAAAAATGAACTGTCTTGGTAGCTGCCACATTTGTGTGCCAGAAATTGTTGTGTGGGACTTTAAAAGGTGCTTACTTTTGGCCTCTGTTCCCAGTGAAATCAGTCAGTGATTAAACTTCCATTGACCTCAGTGGGAACAGATTTAAACTCACATTAGGCATTTTAAAATCCAAGCATGCAGGTTTTACATATTGGACAACATACCTTTCTGAGCACTATTATAAACCTTATTCTCCCATCAGAATCTATTGGCAATGCACTTTTGCAATAAATATTGGAAGAGGCTGAATAAGTGCAATTGTTCTTCAATGTCACTTAAATAAATTGTATACAGTGCCACAGGCTGACTAAGAAGAGTCTATTTTTTATAAGCTCATAATGTTTTTCTCTTAGAATGTGCTCATTAAATTTTGAACAGCGTACATCATGCAACATCCGACATAGCTGCCATTCTAACACTGCTATGTCTGCCCCATCACACAACAAACTGACTATGACTTTTTCATGAGAAACAAAAAAAATGTTCATCAATTATTAAAGTTTTCTTTTCATTATGTATGGTTAAAAAACATGTAACTGAAAATAAAATATCATTTCCTACATGTCACATATGCACCTACTAAGTGTTCCGGGTTTCTTATGGCAGGCCCAGCCACCCCACTACCTTGTTTACAGCATTGTCTGATACCTATAGTTCATTTTTTTTAGGCATGAAGGAATTCAAGACACTTACTGCTGTCCTACACACACACAGAGCTATGGCCTTGGGCTAAAAAATAAATACCTGCCTTTAACAGAATGCAGCAGGCAATTTAGCATTTCCAGAAATACTTTCTCCGTATCCTCTATTTTGATCTTTTTGGAAATAAGCAATTAGGAAAAACAACAAAACAAAACATCTCTGAAACATTAACTGTTTTTGAAGGTGTGGCAATGTCAATAAAACTGCTGGCATACACAGTGTGGAGAAGGCAATCAGTCCTGCAGTCCAGCACTCCCTCACATGAGTGGGAACACACTGCCTGTGCAGTTTTCAGTGACCTCAAGGTTATTCTTCTGTATAAGGACATTTGCTACAAGGAGGCCACTGAGCTTTTTTTAAACCAACAGAGAAAACAAGGAAACTGCTTTCCTCCACTGCCAACTTCTCTGCAGATCATCACCACGTTCCTTCCAAATTTCTGCTGCCTTCTGACCCATACTGTTATCTGAGCAGTGGACACTTCTTTTATTCTTTGCCATTCACTGCCTGTCATCAAAAAAGCATCTTAACTTTCTCAAGGCAGAAAAGACCCTCCTTTGACCTCACTCCTCTCAGTTTTTCTGTATTCCTGGATGCCAAGGGAGAATGATGAGGAAACTGGTTGTTTCCCCCTTCCCCCTATTTCCACTCATGTCTCCCTTTTTCATAGCAGTGCTTGTAAAAGCTTATCTCTTCAGTGCGTCACCCCACACATCCTAAACTTTCCCTTATCTCATCCAAGAGATAGCACCACAGCTAGTACAGTGAGTATTAGCTCATTCTGGGGCTCTGTAGCAGATCTGAGGTGTGTCACTCAAGAGCTACAAAGACCTATGGTGTCCATATATTGAAATGCTTGGAAATCTAACATCCAAATACTGGCTAGCTAAGCTTGGCTTAATGTAAGACTGAACGAGATCACAGCCCAGGGAAGGATGGCTGCAGGCCATAAATGCAAATAGCTGTGCAATTAACAACATGCTATACCCATAAAATTTAAATCAAACATTGGTCATCTGAAGGTCATTAAAGAAAGTCCCTTAGTTCTCCTTCACTCTGCTCTGAAAGGCTGATACTCACCAGTGGGAGGTACAGCAGACTAGAAGGAAAACCACATAGATTTAAAAAGATTTTGTTTCAAAAAAAGAAAATGGATTTTTTGGATATTATATATATGTGAGTGAGGAAAGTAGAAATAAAGTATGAATTACCAGGAGCAACAACAACAAAAATCCTTGTTCATTTAACTGACTGGTGTCAATACCTATCACTTTCCTAGTGCCCGGAGGGAGCACTCACAACAACAACATTGCAAACAGGCCAAACTTTCTAGAGTTCTCTGGATACTTTGCCAGCTTTTGTAAGCAGAGTTCAAGAAATGTGAAACTGCTTACTGTCAAATGGCTGCCTGCTGACTGTGAATAGTCACCTTTTACCAGAGCAAGATTTGAATGCTGCTTCTACAAGACTTCAATTCAGAGCTCCTCAAAGCTAAAGGAGGCTTTGCTAAGCGTACGTTCTGTCAGCTGTGCTAAACATCAGGTCTCTGTAGCATGAACAACTTCTGGGTATAGATCTCCTTAATTTGACCACTATCTCCTGTATGAAACAAACTATGCTTGCTTGCAGTACAAATGCCAGCCTTTTCTTCATCTCCACTGCTAGACTGAGTAGAAAATTGCCGGATTTAAACCAAATGGAAAAAAAGATACTTAATCCTTAATGAAAATGTCTATGACCAAGGTATGCCTTCCATATATATAGTTAGATAAAAGATTATAAATGTTTAACTAGTTTATAAACATTTAACTAGTAAGTTCATATAAGAATTCAGGCTAGTGAAACAAACTTGGGGAAGCTGACCCTTTTGGTCAGAGTTGCACACCACCATGAGAGCTACAGAAAATGAAATGCTGATGTGTACTCAAGTAGCTGGGGAGCAAATTACTTTCTTTGGGAGGTGTTTGAGCTTGTGACCCTTTCAAACTTTATCAAGGAATTTATTTTCCTTAGTGGCTACCAAACAGTAGGAAAGATCAGTACCAGTTCCAAACTGGCCAGCTCAGAAGCATCTATTACACCTGCCCCAGGATATGATGGCAGAATGTGTGAAAAGTCTGAAAAGCAACAAGCCTCTACATTGAAATTACCAAATTCAGTACATTCACATAAACGTTGATTTAAGTATGCTGACAGAGGTTTATATTTATGAACATACAACTATTGCATTATCTTCCTTGTCTTCTTCGTAAAGTTAAAAGGAAAACAAAATCACTCTGGTCTTCCTCTGGGAAGTCCTTCTGATGCTGACTTTATTTATTTGTTTATTGCCAAGTAGAAGCCTTAAGGATGTGTAAAGTATCTGTTGTCAAATCTAGGTCTCTGTAGAGAGCTGATAATAGCACAAAAAGGAAAGTGTGAGATGAACTCACACTAGAATAAGAAAAAGAAAGACAGGATTTAAAGCTGAAGAATTTGAGGGAAAACACCCATTATGATATACTTCACATTCACCATTAGGCTGCCCTTGGGAGGGAGAGAATCAAGAAGCTGTAAAATGGGGTTTAAAATGGACTTCCAGGACTTGAGGAACTGGTAGACCTCCATTAGACAGACTTTTGACAGGTCTCTAAGTTAGACTACCCTGTACATAAAAATAAATATGACTCTAGCTGACAGACTATTGTTTCTACAGCAGTGTAGATCAAGACCACTTGATGTATTTTCTAAACTATTTTCTAAAATCACATTAAGCACATGCTACAGATACAGCATTATTCATAGCTTAGAGTTGGTTAGTGACAACTGCCTTCTTCCTTAATGCCTGCATCCTGGCCAGAGCAGCATGGGTGAGCTGCTCTCTGCTTTCCTGAGGAGGCATGTGAGTATCGGGGACTCTTAGTACTCAGCAAATGTGAAAGTATCCATGCACAAACCAAAAGCTCTGAGCCAACAAGGCAAACACGACAAGTCTCAACTACGTTTTCATTCTTCTGTTTTGCAAATCAGTTTTATCATTGTTTTGGCATGGCAATGTTAACTATTGATTTTTTTCATTTTGACCATGCAGATACAGGGTAGAAAACGGATAAATCCATTCAATTCTGCTGAATTTGAACCCTGTTTTCTCAGTTATTTCAGCTTCTATCGTTCTCTTCCCTTCCAGGAAGACTCCACTCTGACATTTTGCAAATCTCTAGAGAACATTTGCAGCCAGACAGTTTCCACCATGTAAATAAATGAGTGCTGGAATATTTCTCTGTAAAGGTAAAGAAAAGGGCTGATTTGAAAGTGATTAAAAGACTGAGAGTTAGGGAAGCTTTGAGGATGGAATAGACTGTTTTATACAAAAAAGTTTTTTGTTCAGGCTCTCTTGTTGCTTTACCAGATTACGAAGTATTTTTACCAATGGGAAACAGCAGAATTGGCATGTTGAGCGGTGGTTTTAAATGAGGCTGTATTCTCTTAATCTCTTGTGTCTAGAAGAAAATCCAGCAGAAGAGAAATAAATCCGTGGCAGTGAAAATACATGCATTATAACAGTTATCAGTAAAGTATGTATTTATTTTGGAATGCCCTCAGCAAGCTTAATATGAACTTAAATATTAATACGAATTTAATATAGGAAGTATTTGCTTTCTGGTTGATCATTCATGCATGGATTTCTTATTTTTTTTGCTTTCCATGTTTCAGCCTCAGAAGCTAAGCAGAAACACTGACTTCTCCTCTGCATTGTTTTTAAACAGAAGGTGATTTGCAACACTCAAGTTACACAGCAGAACACAGCCACATAAGGCAAAGCTGGATAACGCATCATTTTTGACAGTGGATCCTACCAGTAACTAATAAATATGTAAAAGCAAACATAGCACCTGAGGTCAGAAGCAAACTGTTAATTCCTGAAGCACCCAGGTCTCCAGCAGGTAGTCCACAGAACTGCCTTGAGCAAATACCCATTTTTACTATAGGTCGCTGAACACATACAAGTTGGAAGGGGGTTGTGTGAGGGAGCGGGAATTGAGTAGAGCATTTCAAAAGCAGTGAGAAGCAGGGATTCAGTTAACTGGCTGCCTCCTGGACTGTCAGTCATACAAATCTTCGCTTCAGGAGCATCCTCTGAGTTCAGCAAAAACATTTCAGTACATTCACAATTTGTCAGGATGGTAACACAGGGAGATTTGTTTGTAAGTAAATTCTTCTCCCACTACTACAGCTGTGTCTAGGCTTATGCCAACTGGCACTTGAAGCTCTTCTACTGCCAAAATTTGCTGTCTCCAAAGCAAATGGGAATGAGCCAGCATCCTGTGGATCTCAACTGTAAGTAGCCATCTAAGAATATAAGATGAGCTTGTAGAAGAGACTGGCAATCTCCATAGGAACAAGCAACTCAGAGACACTGAAGAATGAGAAAAAGTTAGGGACATTATGTATATTGAATAAACAGAGTTCATTTTTGTCTCCTGACTAATATTTAGGATCAGATTCTCCACTGGGATAAACTAGAGCATCTTTAGCCTTTTTGCAAACATTTATTTTTGCAAAAATCTTGACATTGCTGTATAAACATAGTATTTGAAATGATAAATCTGGGTTCTGTTTTATTTGTCTTACACTTTAATGGCCTCCAGGCTATTGTTTTCAAGGCTTTTTCCAACATCAGAAAGGCAAAACACTAAGTCACACTTTATCTTCACACAAATGGAAACTGCATGTAGTTCCCTGAGTCTGGGTTTCAGGGAATGAGAGAAAAACCTGAAAGCAAACAAGGACAACACAATCAACAAAACCATGATAGCTAGCGGCTGCAAAATCTGTCCAGCTTCAGCTCACGAGTGGAAGTATGTGATTTTGTGCCAGTTGAGGACCCAGCCTTTAGTCTAAATATTGACTCAGTGTTTGGTCTTGAACTAAACAAGAAGTTTCATGAGGCATTTCCCAGCCTCGGATTTGGGAACCAATGGGTTTGGAGAGACTGAAAGCCTCCACTTCAGCCTTTATGTGATCAAAGTTGAGAGCTCTATTTGAGTTTGCTCCTGAATACAGTCAAAAGATTTTCCAGGTGCTTTAAGATTTGGATTATATATATGCTTGCTGCAGCACCTACAATCTAATAGGTATTCTCCACAAACACAAGAAAAAAAGAAATTCTGCCCCTGTAGTCCTACTTAAAGCTGGACAAAATATTTAAGAATTATTTATCCCCTCAAAAAATAAGTGATTTATCAGGAAATCAATCTTCACTGTAATGCCCAAAGTGGAAATTACCTTCCACCCTACGGAGAGCTTTGTGCTTTATTCGGCCAACACAGTATGTTCTATAGACACTTAGGAAAAAAGGCAAATTACGAGCATTTGAATAGTTATCAAATTCTTTCAGAAATATTGCAGCATTTGCAAGATTTGTATTTTTTAAACATTAAAATGATAAAAGGATTTTTTGTAACCGAGGATAAGGCATCAGCTATCAGCTTTTGCATTAGATGGGTAAGATCAGTCTTACCCCAGCAGAGTACATATTGTTACTGAAGAATTTCATGTCTTCAATCCATTTTCATTTCTACTGCTACTAGAAATGTGAATTTTCTTTGACACTTGCTCTCTCTTGAGCTTGGTCCTCCATTCTCAGCATACCAACTGTACTGCAAATTTTGGGAAAAGAATAAATCCTCATCCTGAGCAACAGCCTTTTACCCCCTGATACTGAGTTCATTTGCTCTGAATTTCTATAAATCGCTTCTCTAGATTGGACTCTGCTCTTTTTCAGGCTGTCAGCGATATGCTCCCACATACACAGAAGCAGACCTCATCAAAGTACCATTCTCTGTTGTCATCACACTTGTTAACTGTCGTAATCAAGGTAAAAGGTCTTAGTTAATTATTTGCTTCCTTAAAGGTTTATTGGAAGATTACAGAAAGAAGACAGGTATGTTATTGTTAGCTGTAATGTCACTGCCTCACTTAGAAACTGTCAAAACCTCTCTCGGTTTACTTCCTTACTGATAATTTACACTGTGCCATATCCTAATGAGTACAGACTGGAATCACAAGTCCTCAGGGTTCTGAAAAGAAAATCGTCTCCTTTTATCTGTAACCTTTTATTGTTGCTGTTTCCCTTGACTACTTAACTCTGGCCTTAAGTGCTCTTGTGCAGCAGATTCCAGCTCCATTTACAAAGGGGGTTGCCCTATCAAAAGGGACAAAAGCTACATTACCCCCTGCTTCAAGAGCTGCCACATATGCTGGGATTTTTTTCCAATAGAAAATAGAAATGCTTTTTGTTACTCATAATTTCAAGCATATGCCTATCCCCCATTCACTGCCCAGCCTCCTGACACAGTGTAAAGGACATCACCGGTAGACACACTCGGCTGAGTGCCATTTGTGCTGAGGGAAATTGCCTACATACAAATGGGGCAAAATGCACATCATGAAGAAGAGGAGAAAATCTTATCTGCTTTGGAAGGCTATCAAGGGTTTCAATTAAGGGCAATAGATGTATTGCATTTGATTGGCTTTTAAACCTCCGTATTACCATTCTGGGGAAAGAAAGCTCTATTTAACAATCTCTGCTCCTTCTCATAGAGGTGGGTGGAATTTACCACTGGTAGCTTTTCAATGAAAACAAGTCATCCTTTACATTCTAAGAAATAGTAGGATAATGAAAACTGCCATGTACAGTGCAGATACTTCCCCTAGTTTCTTTTTGGAACTTTATTAATTATCAGGACTTTCTGAGAGGTTTGTAAATCAGGACAGAATCTGGTTAAATGATCTATGAATGTGTGATAATGCGCATTATTTTCAGAGTTTGGCAAAATAAGTTGATTCCTACCCCAAAACCCTGTAAACCAGGCAATTCTATCACCACAGCAGTATGCTTGTTCAGCCTCCTAAGTGTGTGAGGATCCTCAGTCAGGAGACACCTTTTCTGCATTTCCTATTTTTTGTATAATTCCTGTAAATGATACAAAGCAGCAGTAATAGTTTATCATGGATTCAAGCTAAAGGTCTCTATTAAAAACATACAGTGGAAACAGAAACCTGGAGAAGATCTACATTACAAGATAAGGCTGAAGTCTTTATTGGAAAGGGGATCAGACAAGCACACCCTTAAAAAGAAAAAACTCTGCAGCCCAGTCCAGTGGATATATATGCCCAGCAGTGGATATATATAAATATATCCACTGCCTTCCCACAGCTCCTCCTTCCTGCAGTTCCTCCAGCCCGCGACCCCATGCTCCACCACTGCAGGGGAAGGAGCAGCTTTACATGGCTATCACCACTTTCCCTCTCCACCCAAATGTGACTGGGGACATGAGGTACCCCACAAGCAAGTGCATGGAAGTGCAATTCATAGACTCATGAACTAGTTTGAAAGAATACAGTCCAGTAGTTCAGTCAGAAGTTCAGTCAGAAGAGGCCCACCAGACTCATGCACTTAGGAAAAAAAAAAGCCAAAAAGAGCAGGACTGACTTCTGCCATGCAAGCATTTACACATATCCAGTATGTATAAATCCAGTATAAACTGGATCACAAATCCAGTGGTTTTAGCTGATCAGTCAAGGGGAATGACTTGCTAAGGCCAGAACAAAAAACAACACTTGAGAAGAGCTTAATTTCACTGTCTGAAGGTTTCTCTGCTGAGTTTAACCAGCCCTTGCCCTCCGCTTGTTTAGGCAGCTTTTCTTAGTAACAAAAGAATTTCACACTCCAGCATACAAGAGAGATACAATTTTCAGATGTGCCGATGTGATGCAGGCTTGTCACTGGCCTCGCTTTGCACAGACTGAATGTAATTAGGTCCTGGTCACTGGTCTGTGGGCAAACACCAGCTTCCAATCCACTGATTAATTAATCTTTAGCCAGCACAGTGACATCCAAAATCGACACACTTCACACTAGAGAAGGGGATATTTGGAGGTTAGAAAATTATATTTTATGATTTTTAGAAAATACTGTGGTACAGTAGTGGATGCTACAAACACCCTGAATGTGTATCCCCAACTGAAGTCCAGCAGAAATGCACAATTCTCCTTTCTGTATGGTACCAACAAATGTATAGAGAGTAACTCACCCTATTTTTAGGTTTATCAGACATTCATCTCTCACTTCCCTCTATCCCTATCTCTGCTGGCACCACTTCCTGAAGTTTCCCAATTAGTGCATTGAGCAACACACATGGATATATAAATATAGATTAAAGACCTTGTGTTCCTGAGTTTTAAGAATACCCCTAAAAATAGATGGTAATTGTGTCTAATACAGAGCACTGTTCTCCGTATTTCCTTCCTTGCCTCCATTTTGTGAGTACAGTATAAACAATGATTTTAACATCATAAGTCATTCCACAAGATATCAGCAATGTCAATTAGACATATATCTTCCCATCAGTGAGAATTTCCTATTTTCTGCTATGCTTTGGGAAAAACACTGTAAGCCTTGATTCATAAGCAATTGAAAAAATGTCTTCAGTTTCTCATTCACAGTATTCAGAGTTCACCTTGTACACTGTGAGCCCAGATTCACAGGTTTGTGCTTTCTGAAGCTTGCAACCTCATCTCAAAGTGCCGTTCTGCAATTCATGCAGGGCCGGACAACTTATGGTACTTATTATGAAAGCACCACAATGCAAGTTTATTGGGCCCATAAGGGATATACGTCCTCACATCAGGAAGGAAAAATATATAATCCATATTAAATAAAATCTTGAGCTATTTGCAGTAATATTTGCTCAGTTTTAAAAGGTCACTGGAAGGTGAGCAAAGGTTGGGGGAGAACTTTAAGCAATGGATAATAACACAGCACAGATGTATCATTTCTGGTGGATGATCCACCAGGTCTTTACAAACATTAATTAAGCCTCACATTTTCTGTACAAGACAGGTAAACACTGTCACTCCCTTGTGCTCAGACCTGTAAAACCAGGCCAGTAAAAAACTTGCGACATCAGAAGAGCCAAGAGCAGAATTATAAAAGACTTCGCAGTCAGCCCACATTCATTCTAGCAATTTGAATTAATTCAGTCAGTAATGGATCCCATCACTGGGATATGATTCCCATTTCCCTTGCCAATGACAGCAGATTCCTGGCTGTATTTGACTTCTAGATTAACATAACTATAAATAATCTGTTGCATCTTGTTCTTCCAGAGTCCAGACATTTATAATTTCGAACATGACTTCTTTCTTCCTCTTCTACTCCACTGCTTTAATGCTTAACCCCTCAGTTCTTTTACTTCCAGCATGGTATTATGAGAAACCTCTGTAGAAACAGAAGCTGTGAATCAAATGATGAACATGTTCTGCGTAGGGTTCACAGCTGTGAAAAATTCAATGTTAACAAAAACCAGCAGGAAGGTGTTTAAACTCTCCCTTCTGTCCTCAGACCTGAATATCAGCAGGGTGTAAGTGGTTCACAGACATTGTACTTCTCATCTTCACTATGGGATGAATTTCACTTAAACACCACAGTCGTATCTCACATCTTTGGTCTCCATTCTTACCTATTTTCAGTTCTCAGATATATCCAACAGAATCTATATCTAATAATAAATAACAAAGCACACTTGTGATAACTTTCAAACACAGCTGTGTACCTGTAAACCCTAAGTGCTGCACCAGGCACATGGGATCAGAGATGCCATAACACACAAGATGAATGTATAAGCAAAGAAGCAAGTTCAGTATATCGCAACTCCAAATCTGCACTGCTGGGCTTCATATATTATATAAAAGAGATAACCAAATTTTCTCTTTCTGCAATTGGTCAATTATTTTCTTGAGGACTCTGTCCTCAAGAGGACTTTTGAAATGAATACAGTAGCAAGTTGTTTAGGACAGAAGTATCGACTAAGAAGTGTAGGTTCGTAATCAGAATTTCTGTAAGGGTAAATACATATCCAGCTATTTAATCCAAGCTCAAATTTGTCTAAGTTATTGAGGAAAACATATTTTATTACCTTTTTTTTTACCTTGAGCCAACAATCCTGCAGGAAGGAACTCCTCTCTGTTCTCTTTCAAGCACCAACAAAAGAACTGCTGGAAAATTTTTAACTGTAGCATTTGTCCCTGATGCAAACACATACATATTTGTCAGCTCTGAAATTAGATTTATTGTGCTGGTAGTCAAAGGATGAAAAATGATAGTTGAGAATGGTGATGAAATAGATATGAATTCATTACCTGAGTACCGGGACACAATGAGCTCTAAAATCACCTCTATCTTATTTTCACAAGTAGATGCATTAAGATTAGCAGTATTTGTGTAATATTCAGAATACTGTATTAATACCTAGATTCTGCCATGGAGCTCCCATTTGATTCTATAATTTGTACATTTTGAGACAATACAATACAAATTCAGTATGCACTGCTAGGGGCATAAGAGTGTCACCTCTTGACCCGTGCATGAAAGTCCTGTGTCATTAATGAGATGAAAAAGGAAGGACAACATTTAGACAGGTGATCTAGCAGAATAAGTCTTTTGAGCTGGAGCCACATAGTTAATTCTACTGCATCAATATTTCAAATGCATCAGGTTCAGAGGAAAATACACTTGCCAAAAATAACAACAGTTTGGCTTAATATCAAAATGTGTAACCTGTAATGTATTAAGTGCCAATGTTTTTGAAATGCTTCCTGTTTCTATGAATATAACCTGCAATTCAACTGCTATCATGTAACCAGGATAAGAAGACATTTAAAAAAATAAAGGTATAAAATGGAGCATACCAGATGGATTGTGGCTTAAGAACATAAATAAAGTCAAGCCATTGCTCAGACAGTAACATTTCAATATTCTGAGTGAATGAGCTAAAGAGATGGCTTGTATGAAGCAGTAAATACTCTGCTATTTTAAAAGCTCACAGGCTCCTTTAAGACTCATGTCATTGGAAATCCTGAGCTCTACCATGCCAAACAGCATTCTGTTTATTCAGATATAACATGTTCTGGGATCAGAAAAGGTGTGTTCAGTCTTTTAGTACAGCACTGACCAAGCCTAACTTGCTTTTTCACTTAAATATTCACTGAATATTACATTTACTCAATCCTTTTGTACCAGTGTGACGGTGCATTGCAGCTGCCTACCACTGTCAGCAGCTCATCTCTCTGGACAGTGAGGCCAGAAATTCCCTTCAGCACCCCAAGAAAAAAATAATAGAAAGCATAAGCCCCAGAATGCTGGAGACATCCGATGCTTGGGACCAAAGCACGGTTTGGACAAAATGATGCAGATGCCACTGGAACTGATAAGTTGAGTAAGCCTAAGACAGGTGCTTCTGAAAATCATT
>JAVHNF010035016.1:0-21916 GCA_034783455.1 Micropsitta finschii | reverse complement strand
AAGAAATTCTTTACTGTAAGGGTGGTGAGGCACTGGAATGGGTTGCCCAGGGAGGTTGTGAATGCTCCATCCTTGGCAGTGTTCAAGGCCAGACGAGATGACGCCTTGGGTGGTATGGTTTAGTGTGCGGTGTCCCTGGCCTTGTCAGGGGGGTTGGAACTAGATGATCTTCAGGTCCTTTCCAACCCTAACTATTCTATGATTCTGAGCAAAATTTGAGCAAAATTGACATAACAGATAGGCAAAAGCCTACTGACCACCTGTAACTTTGCCTATTCATATTTAAAATATGAATACATATAGGTGGCCTATGCCTAATATAACTATTCTCCACTAACAGGGAGAAACCCCAGTAGATTTCTAATCAGCTATATGATTAGATATGCAAAGCAGACATTCTCATCAATTCAGTAATAAATGGCAAAATGGATGATAAGAGAGCATAGACACCAGCCTATTTTTCTATTACTCCAGCTTTTCTTTTTAAAACAGATAGGACAGATCAACAGATTAAAACCCCTTTAATTTCTTCTTCTTTTAATGTCAATTAAACTTCTCTAACATGAAGGAACATAGGGAAAGGCACAAAGCAATACTAATTACCTAGCAAGGGAACAAGATGATAATGATTAACCATGAAATTTTTTATCTAGAATAAAAGGAATTTGAACGAAGGAGAATTTTGATTGGCCTCTCTGTGTGTGGCTTACTGATACAGACTGAAGGAGCCCCAGCCTGCCCCAGCCACCCTGGGTGCAGAGACATTGTTGTGGTACCGTAGCACAATGCTAGCTTTTCACAAAACACAATTCCTATTTTCTGGTTGGTTGTGCATTTCATCTGCATAACAACCCCACAGATATGCAAAGCTCCATGCTCTGAGCAGCTGACAGCAACATTTAATCCAAGGTCAGTGATTTCCTTTCATTATGGTAATTTTATTTTCTCTTCTCTTTATTTCAATCACTCACACACACTGCCTGGTTGTCTGCTGTCCCTGCTAGAACAAACGTTTCCCCAGCTTACTGAAAATCTAAAACCCTACAAAAACCCTAGTCAAATATTCTTCAGCAAATGACCCTAACTGTACAAAAGGTGCAAAGGAGAAGTAAATTTACATAGGAAGGAGGAAGGTTTTAGACAAAGAGTTTTCACCCAGTTATCCTTCCTGCCTTGTCAACCAGCACTCCCCATTTACAGACCTTATGCAGTTGACTAGAAGGGCTGAGGGCCAGACTGCTTACAGCTGCTGAAGTTACTTAAACAAAGAGCAGACCTCTAGGGTTTTCCTCTCATCCCTTCCACTAAAACAGTCCTTAAGAGAGAAAAGCACTTGAGTGGTTGCTATTATTAAGCTCTGCTTCTCTTAAACTCACAGTTTATGAGTTCTCCCTTGAGAACCATTTTCTTCCCAAAGCAGCCAGGAGCCTTCCCACAGCAAACAGGTAACACCTCATCATACTTTGCCCACTGCTGTGCTATTGTAACCACTCTATCACTGTCCAGTTCCGCCTGAGAGGTGACAGCAGATGGGACCTAGAGGAAGGTAAAAGCATTTTCCAGCTCTGTTACCTCCCATGTGGTTTCCCATTTGGAGACCATGACACAGCCATAGATGGGTGCTGTGAGAAGTAGCTTCTCCCTTGTGCTCTATATAGAAATGACAGGGCTCCTGCTGAGGGACACCATGCTGGGACATGCAAAATGAGAGGGTTTTCTCTCTTGGAGTTTGTTCAACCAGGATACACTTATTATTTCATCAACAGGAAGCCCCTTCCAGTTATCATTATAATAATGCGCATCTCCATGGATACATAGCTCCCTTTATAATAATTCATCCATGAAAAGGCAAGAAAAACACACAGCAGAGAAAGCACTGAGCTCTCTTTTATTTTTGTTTCAGTCTCAGTGAATAGGAATTCACTTCATGTTTTAGGAGTCATTAGGAGCCTAAAGACTGTACCAGCTTTTAAAAAATTGGCCACTTAAATCTGAGTTGCAGTGACATTACTGGCGAGACTGAGTAAAGATGGCCCTGCATAAGAATAGGCAAGACCCTTCACAGAGTTAGCCATGCAGCAAGCACAGTGAGACAAACCAGAAAGGTCCACCTTGTGATCATAGCTCATGGGGCAAGGCACTCCTTCTGCCCAAGGACCCCCACACATTTCTCCAACTGGCAGGATCCCCATGCTGGAAGCAGATGGTGTTTCAGTACTCCACAGGGCAGCAAACGCATGTTCAGTCAAGACAGGTAGCTGAGATGGCCTGACCCCATCTTCCTTCTTTCTCCCAAATCCAAAGCCAGAGAAGAAACAGCTGTGTATATCATAAATCAGCTCAAAATCTACCTTACTCTGCACTGACTGCTACAGAGACAGAGACTGGCCAGCCAAGAAATCAGCTAGGGAAAGAAAGCTGATAGTCCAGGGGAATCCATGCCTCCAGATGATGTTATTTCTAAAATGCCTCCAGAACCATTCCCCCACTTTGTCTCTAAAATAAACTCTAGACTTCTTGAGAGAGAAGATGCAATCCTTTCTCAAACTAATTAACTGAGCCCATCCCCTAATACATAATAAATATTCTCTTACTGCAGCTCTTCTAACCAGATATTACAGCACAGGCACTTTTAAGTGGGAACCCTGTGAAGAACTGAAGAGGTAGGATGTAAAATAACAGTATTTTATACAAGGCAATATGTTTTAAGTTGACTTAAGCTAGGACAGGCACCATAAGAGGCAGTCCTGCCCTCCCCCCAGGTTCCAGTTGTTTGTTCCCAGCTCCACTCCTTCATCCGTGCTGACAAGTATCTGTGTGGCCATGTGGGGAAGTGGATCAGGGAACTTATCTGAATGAAAACAATATAGTTCAGAAAAAGGGTGATTCTGGAGTGGAAAAAAGTAGCCAGGGGCATAGGAAGGGTTGAACCACTGCTCTTGGCAGTAATGTCTGCTTATGCTGGCTCAAAGTGCATGTGAAACTACATTTACTATCATTTAGACAATTAATTGCATTGTTACAGAAATGCCAGCTCTTGGGCAAAACCCCTCTGTCCTGACTGATTCTCCATTGACTTAGTGCAACACAGTTATTCAATGAAAGCTATTCTGAAATATACACATTCTTGAACAGTGCAAACCTTAGGGTGAATTCAGGACCAGAAAGAAATGATAAGAAGGAAGGCACTAGATCATAAAGATAATTCTTTAAAAAACTTTAAGCTGAACAAGACAGATGAGCTTTGTTTCTACATGTGTATGTGGGGCTGGGTGCAATACATGCAGCTGGGTGGGCTGCAAAGTTCCTACTGTGTCACAAGAGCAGTAATTAATGTGGTGGTTACAGCCTCTCTGCTCAGCCTGTTTGCAAATTCATGTGATGCAGCTACACACTTCCACAGTGGTAAAGCAAAGATGTGCACAAATGAAAGATCAGCTTCCAACAAAAGCCTGAGCAGAGCTAATGAGGACTTTGATCCTACAATTGGATCCATGCAAATATGCTCTATCCATGCCCAGAGGTCTGCTATGCACAAAAGAAGTTGAATTTACACCACAGGCAATCACTACAAGAGCTTGGGCTTCATCCAAATGGCCAGCAGGAATCTCCATGGTGTATACTAGGGAGAGAGTGTTTCTCATCTTAATTGATATATTAAGATTAGTTTCTCAAACTGGGCAGAACAGACAGAAATCAAAATACCAAGTTTTCCAATCCCAATAAGGAAGGGAATATGCACTACTGAAAACAAAACAACTGCACAGAACTGGCCCAAGGAGACAGGGCAAGGAAGGGGACTTGGAAGTTTCTTCTGATTTCTCATGATTTTCTATTCAGCTATATCAATATAAAGTGTTGTACAATTGCTACCTGTTCCCTTCAAACTGCAAATGCAAATATTCCCAGAAGGCTGGGTTCAACAGATTTCAGAGGATCCTATTTGGATGTGGACATGTCAAAATGAAACAACATAGAAAAATGCACCTTTGAACTTAAAGACTAACTTACTAAACAATGGTCACAGGAACTTTCTGGGGTGTGTGCAACTCAATCAAATACGGCAGTAGAAATGAATGGAAAAAACACTGATGGGTCAAGGAAAATTACTTAAACACCATGTTTAAACATAACTGGGTTTCTTTAATGCTACTTTAGACCTGCCTACAGTGTCTCTGGAATTTGAATGACATGATATAATCAAAGCAAAGTACTCTAATATGTTCCTTGGTTAGCTGCTTTAGAAAACTAGGAGTATAATATATTTATCGGCAAAATGGCCAGAGTAAACAGTTTAGTTAAGAGCCTTATTTATCTTTTAATTAATTTTAAGGGAAAAAATAATTGTTTGCTGAGTTTCGTTTCTGTTATTAAGATTTTGACTGTCAGAAAGTTCTTTTATACATATTGAAATATACCTGGACATTTTACCTAGTATATTGTTGTAATATTCAAATTAATAATAAAGTAAACATTATAATAAAAACAAGATAACCTCATGCCAGAAATCTTTATGCTTTGTTTTTGACAGAGTTAAACCAGTGAGGACAATTCATATTGTATCTAATTTGTTTACTAATATTTTGTATATCATCAAAGACCTAAAATTAGCCTAAGGAAAGAGAAGAAAAAATATGACCTGCATAAACCCTGCATTTAAAAATGCAGATAAACAACTGGAAACTTAAAGATATTATTTTGAAGTAACAGACAAAACAGAACCTAGTTGTGCAAAGCACAATATTGTTTGTATTTTAAAAGCCAACCAAACAGAAAAACAACCAAACAAAATACTGGCAACAAAAAAACTCCAACCAAAGCCCTTCCAAAAAAAACCCAGAAAAATCAGTCCTGTTTCAAGGAGACTGGCTTCAGCTTGTATTTTGATGCCCAGCATTTATTTTGCCAGTAATTCTTAGATTTAGAGATTAAAATACCTATTTTGATGATGAAGTCCATAAGAAGACTAGAAAAAAAGACATGAAGGTTTTCTCTGACTCAAATCCCAGACAGTAACAATGACAAATGGACACTTTTGAATGTCTGTATAGAAACACGTACAAAATGAGCTAGCAGGTTTATTCCCGTTCCTCATTTAGAAGTATCCACATCA
Source organism: Micropsitta finschii (assembly GCA_034783455.1). NCBI lineage: Eukaryota > Metazoa > Chordata > Aves > Psittaciformes > Psittacidae > Micropsitta > Micropsitta finschii. The sequence goes on along the minus strand of JAVHNF010035016.1, from coordinate 16,803 downwards.
AAGCCATCCACTGCTACTGTCATTAATTGGCACCTGTCTCAACAGAGATGATGAGGATAGAAGAGGGCCAAGCTGGACCATCCTCACTGTCCTTCTCAGTTTCAGAGCCAAGACATTATGACAACATCACCAGCACCATTAGTTCTGTGCCACATTCTGTGGTTAAATGGAAAATAATATCCTTTCTCAACTCAGTACTCTTCTTAGCTCCTAGCTAGAGAAGAGAAGGAAAAAGAGAAGAGAGGAAAAGCAAGAGAGAAAGAGCTTTTTCAAATTGTGTTACTCCTGAAATGTTGGCTTGCTAACCACCAATGTTTCCATGCTCAGTAGCTCAACACCATATGCTTTTTTAGATCCTACTAATTGCAGCAGCAATTAGCCTAACAAGCATTTCTCAGCTATACCAGCAGCACTGCTAAAAAATTGTTAAAACAAAACAATGGACAGAAAAAGCTACATACATTTTAAGCTCAGGTCTATATCTGAAGAAGGTGTTTACCAAATAGCAAAAACGTACAAGGAGAAACATTTAATTTTAGGTCTATCAAAAGCATTCTATCAGCTATGGGGAAGCTAGAAGTACATTCTAGCAACATGGTACAGGCACTGTATTTTATACAGCACTGCCTACTGAACATACTCTCTTATACAAGAGGCTGAGGCTGCTACATTATAGTCTCTTACACAAAATGCTGATTATTTATGTGCATTTGAGTTTGCATAGCAAAGCTTAGGTAGTGGAGGGCTACTGGGGTGGCTTCCCCAAGAAGCTGATGGAAACTTCCCCCATGTCTGACAAAGCCAGTGCCAGCCAGCTCCAGAACAGACTCACTGCTGCTAGCCAAGCCCATCAGCAATAGTGGCAGCACATCACTGATAGCATATTTAAGAAGGTGAAAAAAAAAAAGCTGTGCAACAGCAATTGCAGCCAGGAAAGGGGAGTGAATATGTGACAGCAACAACTCTACAGACACCAAGGTCAGTGCAGAAGGAGGAAGAAGGTGCTCCAGTTGCTGGAGAAGAGATTCCCCTGCAGACAATGCCGAGGCCAGCTGTGCCCCACAGCCCATGAAGCCCCACAGTGGAGCAGATATTTATCCCAGGGAGGACCCCATACCAAAGCAGTAGAATGCCCAAAGGAAGCTGTGACCCTTTGGAAAATCCATGCTGGAGCAAGCTCCTGGCAGGACCTGTGGCCCCATGGAGAGAGGAGCCCATGGTGGAGCAGTCTGCTCCTGAGGGACTGCACCCCATGGTAGGGACCCATACTGGAGCAGTTCATGAATTACTGCAGCCCATGGGAAGGAACCCCACACTGAAGTAGGGGAAGAGTGTGAGGAGTCCTCCCCTGAGCAGCAGAGAACATGTGATGAATTGACTGCACCCTTACTCCCTGTCCCCCTGCACTGCTGGGGCGTGCAGTGAGGACGTAGATAAGAATGGGAGTGAAGTTAAGCCTGGAAAGAAGGGAGGGGTGGGGGGGAAGTGTTTTAGATTTTATTTCTCATTACCCTGCTCTAATTTGATTGGTAATAAATTAAACTCATTTCCACAAGTTGAGTCTTGTTTTGTCCATGACACTGGTGAGTGATCTCCCTGTCCTTCTCTCGACCCACGAGCCTTTTGTTCTATCTTCTCTCCCCTGTCCAACTGAGGAAAGGTGTGACAGAGCAGCTTTGGTGGGCATCTGGCATTCGGTCTGGGTTACTCCACCACACCAGGTTAGAAGCTAGAATTTTGGGATGCAGCAAAGTATCTAATGAGCTACTGGATACCTGGGAGACTGGAACACCAATGGGGAAAAAAAGAACAAAAAGTCAGGAACCTAAGAAAAATGAGTACAAAATAAGTGAAAAATCAAAAAAAAAAATCTTATGGAACTCTGAAATCATCTCTCCCTCACAAAAGAACCATTTCCCATGAACACCTTGTAACAGTCCTAATGCAATTGGAGATTACTGGCACCATAGTAATAACGCTCTACCTACAGCTGCTATCCTTCATTCCCAATGACCTAAAGCAGCTTCATTTATTACAGAATTTTCACAGAAATAAGAATAGATCCAAGCCTGCTGCAATCAATGAAAGTACTTCCAAGAGCTCAACAGGGCTTTGAATCAGGCTCGTATTTCACAGCAAGTACAGCCCTTTGCTTTATCAGATTCACAAATACAGTTTCTGACTGACATATAAAATACTCCTCTAGAGCAAACCAAAACTCACCTAAATTAAAAGACAATGAAAACTAAGCAAAAAATAAGCTGTTCTGTTACAGTATGACATTTACCAAAGGAAACCACCACGGCAGGTTATCTCTGGCTCTACACCCCCGGGGAGAAGCTGCACAAGGACAGAGGACTTGCACTCTGGCTGGCATTAGCACAGAGACTGGCACAGGTAGGACACGACTTCAAAGTACCTTCCGGCCTAAGCACATCATGTTTCCTAATGGTGTGTGCTGCCATGCTCACAGCTGCACTTCCAGGCTCATGATCTGGAGTGTAAAGGTCTGATGTCAGGGCTTCCCTTGGCCGTGCTGCTTAGAAAACCTCTTACACTTTTTTTTTTCTTTTTTAGGAGAAAAAAACCTGGGTTTGTTTACTGGAAAGAATCACTTATCAAACCCTAGAATGTGCATTGAACACTTACAGACTTAAAAGAATTTTCTTTAGAATTTATTCTTACAGGATGACCACAAATCGGTTTCTTCCATGTCCTATTACCACACCAAATATTGCTCACTACAGAGCAACTTTCTGCTTTGCTTAAAATTGAGAGGAAAAAACAACCTCCAAAAAATACCAAAACATACAAACAACAGACTCCTTTTGGTACACTGCAAACATAAACCTGTGCTTGGGAAACACCAAGCACATCTATCATATGGATTTTTTTATTTTTTACATTAAAACATACTAGTTTTCCAACCCAAGAAAGACAAGAATGAACACAACTCTGGTTTCCAAAGACTGGAAGTTTCCACAGTCAGCACCCTGGTTGTCATTTTGGCTGCTATCTTTTGCCTTTCATAACTGCACAGTAAATAAACTCCTGCTGGACTCAAATGACCTGTCTTCAACAACTCCAATATGTGGTACTAAAGAGTGTAATCTCTTATTAGTATGCAGACATGTCCAATGCTTTTAAGAGAAAAATCCCTCAGAAAATGAGTTACAGCAAAATGTTTATCCAAAACAAACACATAGTATAGTTTAGCTATCAATATCCTTGTACTTAAGAAAAATAATCCTTTGCAACATCAGTAATAAGCTCACTGCCTTGCTGTGCACTGACCTTATTTCTTTTTAGTCAATACAATCAACATAAAACTCTGTGTGCAAGAATAATGCAAGATGGGCAAGCATTTGAGCTCCGAAGTTGTATGTTGTGACAGCAATCTTAGTTTGCTCAAAAAAACCTGTATACAACAGTGTTTTCCTTCTCATTACTCAAAAACTATTATGGCACTTTCTTACACACTCTATACACATTTATATATATATGTGTAGCCTCCACACTGTATACAACATAGGTAGAGTGATCACCTTAGACAATGCAGAAAAGGCTACAGGAAAGAAAAAGAAATCCTGTGATCAGCAGGAAGTCTTTTCATAGCCTAAGTGCCAAACCTGGCTAGTAACTATTACTCACAGACTCTTCTGGAAAAGTTTATTCTTCCCTTTGCCTCTCATAAGTTGCATTACAAAAGTATTTCTTCAATAACATTAGCAACAATGAAATGCCAGCCTGATGCTACATACTGGGTGAGAAGAACAGGCCAGCTTTTGCGGGGACTGACACCATACTGCAGAATGCTTTAGGGTCAGTTCGAAGGGAGCCATTTAGGCTAAATTAAATGTATTCAGAAAACAAAAGAAAACTTATTATTAGTTTGTATCCTTTCTTCTCAAGTGTTTTCATTCACTGCTTTACTTGGAATAACAGCAATGCAGAGCAGGGCTGCATAAAGAAGGCACTTATAAAACAAAACTTATTACAAGTGATAACCAAGGGTACAACTTCACAGTGCACAGGGCTGTGCAAATTGTACTATAAAGGACCTCTTTAAGAGCTCAGACAAATCTTGGTTCTTACTGGGCTGACAGCATCTGGAGACCACCAAGGACTTTTAAATCTTTTTGGTTTTACACACCATTTTTCTTAAATGATCTTTAATATCTCTGACAGCAAATAAGCTTTTTGCAACAGTGGTGCCTTCTAGAATCTGAAAGCATGCTGAAGGCCAAACAGCTAGATGGAAACAGAACACAGGTGGAGAAATTAAGGGATCTCACCCTTTCTGCACTCTGGAAACAAGGTCTATCATGCACAGCCCTTCCTAGTTCCCTGCTGCTCTGTGTGTTGTCATCCTCCAGGAATGACAGCCTTACAACCACACAAGCAGCAGACAGATGGCTTGTCCAGATAGGTGCTCATCTACATTCACAAGAATTCCCCTACCACAGACTAAGGGTTATGTTTAACATTCATTCACATCAGTGAAACTCCACTGATTTTGGGTGAGTGGAGAAATTTGTTCAGATAACAACTTTACACTCAAGATCAAGGCAACTATAAATAGACTGAATGGCTATCTGATTAATGGTAGGCACCATATGATTTTAATTAAGAGTCAGTCTGCTGACTCTTGTCAGTAGCTCTATGTATTGAGAGGCTTACCTCCTTCCATTGGTTTGACATATGCACCATATGGTTCATTTTCCAACTGGGAAACCTGCTCTACAAACCAAAAGCAGTTCTCCCAGGTGAAATACTGTATTGACAATTCCATGACATAACACAGCTAAGTTACTTACTTGATCAAACACTGAATATGGAGAAAGCTTTCCATCTATTTTAGATAGCCTATTTTAGCAATTTCACATTATGTTTTTCAGCAGCATTTGAATCTGTAACCTGCTCACCAATGTTCAGAAACAGACACAGAATAAGAAGTTCCCCCATCCCTTCCTTTCTAAATACTAAAACGCAGGTAAACAAGCTCAGGATTGAATCAAGTCTTGAAAGTCATTGCATTGCAAAGTTCTCGTTGCTGATTAGATGAAAACAAAAGGTTTATGAAACATCCCTATCATTTTTCTTGCCAAATACAAAGCACTGGCTCATTTTAGATACCCATATTTAGTCTCTCACTATCAGCACAAGAGACAGGTTGTTTTCTCTAAAATACAGCCTGGAACTAATCTCTATCCATTGACTTTACAGTACTGAAATGAAATGGCTAAATCTAATGTAATTAGATTGCTACCTGAGTCACTCCTCCTCTAGCTTACCAAGTACATTACATCTGTATGAACACTCTGTATGTTTCTTTAATAACTGAACCTATTTAAAAGAACAAATGATTTTTAAAGGGATCAAAATTGATCAAGCAGCAGTGCAGCAATCTAAAACGTTGGTGCCACCCCAAGTATGAATCCGGCCTGGCTTTTTGGTTAGAGCTGCTCAGTGTTTGAAATTCAAAACATTAACACGATTTCTGAACTTAAAAAAATTCATAAAGTAATACAATTTTCTTACCATCCCCTCATTAAAAAAGTGTGTATTTGTGTACACATACATATATGAAAGAATGAACTTTTTAACATATTTCAGCAACGTGAATTCTACACACTGAAAGGGGAACCATCACTTCCAGAAAAATGCACTTGTCTGCCTTTCTGATCACTGCTACCATGATTCTTGCACTAGAAATATCTGGCTTAGACAGAAATAAGTTCTGTCTCCATCTCTATACTAGTACTGGTACCAAGATTTTTAATTAGTGAATAATTTGCAATATGGATGTTTGTCTCCAGAAACCACATAGAAAGAAGAAAACATTTAATTCAAGCTAATAAGCACTTGTCAGAGTACAATAATTTTGGCTACTTACAGAAGCATTACTACTCAGTGTAAGGAAGAGGAGCAGGATCTCTCTAAAGCACTCACCCCTTCACACAGTGAAATGTTAAACCTGAGGTGAGTTTGTCAGACAGGCTAGAAGGGGCTGGAACTGACAATTCTGACTTCCATATACTTCGTATATTTAAGTACCTCCTATCTCAGGTGACAGAGACAAATCAGTATATCCCCCTCTTCCCTGTCCAACATGAAGGCAGAAAGGATGCAGCCTGCACTTGCCAGATGAACTGTTATTCAGCATTACTGAGGGGGTTTGTGTTTAAATGATAAACTGCTCAGTGACATTCTCTGTCATGGTCTTTTGCACTAAACTGAGCTCTGAAGAAATCAGCTCGGCAGTAACATTTGGAAGAGGGTAAGCTTCACAGAGAACGAAGACAGAACCTGCAGCTGGAAAGCTTTTATCTGCAAGTACCTGTCTATATCTGCAAAGCTGCAAAAAAGTTAACCAAGAGCAGCAAGAAGTCTTTCACCAGCTGCCCCAAAAGAGAAGACACCAGGACGTCTTGCCCATAAACCAGTATGGGGGTGTGCAAACAAGGCACTACTGAGAGAGAAGAAAAGAATATTTTTAAAGCTCTGCCTTTTATACAAGCTTCCTGCACTACCTGTAGTTTCATCACATGTATTTTTCTAACCATCTTTCAGTGATATTCCTTAATTACACAGCACAGTAATGAAATACACTCAAAATCAGTTGGAAATCTGCAAAGCAAATAGACTGTGTACAGCACACGGGGAGAAGGGAATCGGCTCAGCTCACACTATTCAAACAAAAAAACATGCATTTCCAAATGCTCTACCACTGCCAGGCTGCAGCACAGCAAGATTTTCAAGTTAAATCATTGCATAATATGATGGTAATGAGTTTCTCAGAAATCATTATGTCTCTGTCAGATGGTAATAAAATGGAGTATTTGTCTCTGTTCTTGGTGCGCTTGGAGAATATGCAGATATGCCAGTCCTCATTATATCTTGATAGAAACAAAACCCATTAGCACAGGTGCTATACGTTTTAATGAGGGAGACATGTAGAAACTAATCCAGGTCGATTATAATGAAATGGTTACACCTAGCTGAAACTGATAAAAATCTAATTAGGTCCATATCAATGGACTGTTTCATAGATGCACTGTGTTGATCTCCTCATGGTAGGACTGTATAATGGGCTTTCAACTAAATGGCTCTAGGTAATTGGTAGGTAAGGAACGATTGTATGATCAGTGCTGTATCAATACAGAATGGAAAATTAATCCTTTGGGAAAAAATATTTTTAACTCTTCTGTTTCTTACTGTCAAAAAAAAAGGCTTCTACATATAAGACAAATCTTCTGTTGGTAAGTTATAATGGAAACAGCAGCTTTATCATAGAATCAGAATAGTTTGGGTTGGAAAGGACCTTAAGATCATCTAATTCCAACCCCCTGCCATGGTCAGGGACACCTCCCACTAAGCCATGTCACCCAAGGCTCTGTCCAACCTGGACTTGAACACCGCCAGGTGTGAAGCATTCACAGCTTCCTTGGGCAACCCATTCCAGTGCCTCACCACCCTTACAGTAAAGAGTTTCTTCCTTATATCTAACCTGAACTTCCCCTGTTTATATACATCATTGATCCTTAAGACCATAACTGAAATGACAATTACAATTTTCACCACTAGATCAGAGACACCTAGAGATACCCAGGCTATTCACTCTTCTTAACTGTACTACAAATAATGTAGCAAGTGGCCATATTTGGCCCATTGTCTCAAACGACCATGTCATGCCAAGCTTTCCCAGGGCTTGCTCATCTCAAGCCACATTTGGGACAGAGTGGAGGATGGTTAGCTGTTAAATACAAGATAGGAAAAGTGTGCTCACCCCAGGTAGGGAGGATAGAGGACAAGATGCTTCTAGCATCAACCCAGTCATGACAATTGCCATGTGGCCAGGAAGCCCAAATTTAAACTTTCAAGAAGAGATTCAGCCTGCCCTCAGTAGACATCACTGTCATTAGCATGAGGCTTGCCTGGCTATATTTTCAAAGCACTGTCTTAGCAAGCCCTGCAATCTGCTGAAGCCATCATCTGCATAAGACTACAAGGTTGAGAGGATAAATGTCTCCAGGATAAGCAATGATCTGTTTGATGTCAGCCTCCATGAGCAGTAATCAGAGTATGTTTTGTCTAGACTAGGCCATGTGGAGGGGTGAATTGGCTGCCTAATTTTATTTATTTATTTTTTTTTATGGCTTACATCCTGAAAGGAAATACAAGCTCTGCTATGAGACTGCTCCAAATGAACTCCAGATGAAATCCCCAACAGGCCCAAATTCCCAATGACTTCCGCAGATGCTTTGAACAGCACAAGGAATCAGTCTGATAGCTTGAAAACATGTTCACATACGGCTGCCCCATTTGTTCCTAACTTACTGAAAGCAATGGAGTTGCTTCCATGTTATACGTGTGTGTAAGCATTTTTCCAGATCCCAGCCATAAAGCCCTAGATAAAAATAGTTGTAGAGACTCATACCTTTGACAATTGTCTGTACTATATGATTCACAGAATTACCTTCCTCTAGTTACCCATTTATGTACTTCCTTTACCTGCTTTAATCCTCCTTTGCTTCTTATTGTCTAAAGAGAAGTTGCTTTAAATTTGCTCTTTTACCTGCTATGCTTCAGGTAAAAAAAAAAAAATAAAATATTTTTTTCCATTTAGCCTCCAGACCTATGCCTGATACCAAATGGCACCAGGTTTATTTCTGTCAGTTGTACAGTACCTAAACATACCCCCTTTCCTTCTGCAGCATAACTGGTAGTTTACTAAGAAGGCCTTCAGGTTTCTCCAGGCATGCTATGTATTATTTCCCAAAGGATAATGACAGGGAAAAGAACTGCAATTAAGTTTACATATTTCATTGGAAATGGGTTATTTAAAATTCAAAATCACATTAAATAATAATTGTTGGGGTAATAAACATTCTCTTTTGCATAAGCAAATTTGCTGAACAGGGATTTAAGTCATTTTTCAAAGTGGCTGCAAATAATAGCTTCAAGGAAGCATGTTTGTTTTCTCAAATATAAAGATTCTTGCTCTCTCACACTGAAATGTTACAGCTGTTTTTCTGAAAGCCTGTCTTCATTTCAGAAGACCTGTCCTCTTTTCACTTGGTAGGTGTGCTCACTGCTTAGTATGGGACCAACTTAAAGATACCCAGAGCAGTTCTACACAAGCTGTGCAGCCAAACAGAACAGTGGGCCACAAGTATCATGTCCAGAATAGGAAATAACCTAGGCACACTGTGTTTAGCCCTTTCTGCTGTTCTGAAGCCTAATTCCTTCAGCATTAGCACATCATCCTGTATGTGCTTTACTTCATGGTCAAGGAGACACAAAGTTATTGGGAAGGATATGGAAGCTTTAGCCACACTCATTTCACAGTCCCCTGGCACATTCCCAGCAATTTGCACACTCTCAGCAGCTGAGCTGGTCTCAATGCATCAAATGTGAAAACTGCTGAGCAGCTGAGCTACTGCGGTGGGAAATCTAACCTGAGCCTTTTCACATGATGCAGCAAGACACCAAGAATAGCAGAGTTAAAAGATTGAAGGAAATAACCACAGAGATGAAGTATGTCCAACACCACTGAGTGATTCAACAGCAGAGCCAGCATTTAAACAGTTATTCTGTTGGCAACCAAAGACAAAGCTCAGGTGTTCCACAGCCTTCGAGGAGCTCTAATCCCACGCTTCAAAAAGCCAAAAACCAACTGCTTGACCAAGAACTTACCATTTAACACATCTGACCCAAAGTCTTGTTGCTTTCAAATGTTATATAAGGGCCATATTACAAGGAGCAACAGGGAAAATAAATCTTAGTTGTGCTAAACATGAACATGTTGCCATTTGGGTGTCCATCAAACAACCATCATCTGTCAACTGAAAATTATGAAAATCACCATATACATTAAACAAAATCCTCTCTCTCTTCTGAAATATTAACCTTCATTTGCTCAATAGTAATCACAGTAATAACAATACTCTTTTTGTGTCTCTGTCTTTCAACCTCCTAAAACTGCCAGAAAAAGACAAAAGCAGGCTTTTTGCATCAGTTGAGCAGGCAGCTGAATTCCTGACATAATACAAACATTATGAAGTGAAGCCATGTTTGCTGCTTATATAATCTCCCAAAATTAGCAAACTAATCTGTGGATGCTCTACTGCCTATTATATCGGTTTGCATTTTAAAATCAGATCTAAGGCTTTGCACGTCACTGACTGAGATTAGATCATGTCATTACAAATACTTGATGGCCTTTGTAGAGGCGGATCTGTAATGGCAAGCATAGCACAACTCTGACAAATAAATCACTTCTAAATTTCGACAACCAGTAAATAGCCTTACTGATTAACTCAATGTCTTATTTTCTCTAGTCCAGTCAACCTATATATAAATTATGCAAAGCTCGTCTCTTTCACTGTTATTATTTACTTTAAAAGAGCTTATTTAGAAGTTATCAAGAAACCATACACACTTACTCACCAGTGTAATAGCCTCGAAACTTTTTCGTCTTTCCAGCATGACATTTCTCACCTTGAATGAGACATTTGCATTGAAAGTTGAAAACAATTTTAAAACTCAAGGCTGAGAACACCTAGGATTGCTATTACTCATCTATACCAAGCACTGACAGTTTTAAACCTCCTGAGTACTGAGATAGCTATGTAATTTCCTAAGGGAGTTAACTATTGTGCAACACCATTGTTTTCATGTGATAGCACTTTCAAATCATTAGTCCACAGTATTCTATACATACCTGTAAACAGGTATGATTTATAGCAGGTAGGATTTATAGCTTGAGGAAAATCAGACTCAAAATACTACATTTTAACAATAACAACAACAACAAAAAATAAAAATTGAAGTACTAAAAAGGTCCTATGGATTTCAGAGAAAAATGTATTATCATGTTACTATATACATTGGGATAGCACAGAAGAGGGATAAATAAAATATCCATTGTGTTGGTTAGTGTGTAAATACAGAAAATGATAGTTCTTCCACAAAGAGCCTAAGCTCTACGCTTAAAAATACCTGTACGAGGCATCACAAGGGATTGAAAATGCAAAAATCAAAGTGTTATTATTGCACGACAATAAAATTGGGTCCACAACCTTTTTAAAAAAAGACAAATAAATGGAAATAATCTGCTTTACCACATTTCAAGAAATGGATTTTACAAAGAATTTAAAGCTCTCTTTAGCCACAAAGGTGAGATCCACATGTGATTTGGGATGTTTTCCAGCCTTTGGAAAAGTACAACAGGTTTGGGTTCCAAAACCAAAAAAGGAAGAAATCAGGACTAGATATTAAACAACAAAATTTGTTTTAAGGAACCCAGTAGCCTTTCTAATATAATAGGCTAAAACAAATCAAGGATAAACATGACACCTCAGAACCACATCACTAATTAATAAGGGTAACTAATAAACAAAAGTTCTCAAGGAGCCACACTGCAAACATAAAACAGAGATGCTAAGAGGTAATTCTGAAGGACAAACTGAACTCAACACTCCCTAATAATAATGCCAATATTTACTCAGAAGATGTTCCAAGACCTTCCCCCTTTTGGATCTCAATTAATGTAACTAGATTATTATAATCCATCCTGCTTAAGCTCTCCTTCACTTTTAAACCATCACTCCTATCCCTAGAGTTTTCAAAGCTCCTATCTTGTATGGCACTCAGTGCAAGGCAGCTCTGTCACAGGAACTCTAGATAGTGTTACCATGGATAATTGATAGCATGTGCCAAGAAGCTTAGGATGATGCATTACAACTTTCCTCATCTCTTTCATTTTTATATACATACCACACAAATACCCCCATATATAGTGTAGGAACACAACAAACTCAGTTAATGTTACTCTGTCTGCTCAACACTGCACTCATAATTTTCTGGATGAATCTTTACAAATTCCATCTGTCTCTCTTTGTTAAATGTGTGTCAATTAAAGAAAAAATAAAAATATCTATAGCAAATTTGTACTCTCAAAATAACAATCTTTAATCACAGTGATCTGATCCCCCCAGCACTTTAGCAGAAACGCAATTATTTTAATGGGGTAGCCCCAAGGCAATGCAGCCCCAAAGCATAATAGCACAGTGACATGCAGTAACAACTTGAGGTTCCCTAAAATATCAGCTGCAAATATAAACCAGCAATAGCACAGTAAGAAAAAACAACATTTCTATTTGCTTGTCTTATTTAAAACTAAAAATATATGGTTTGGTATTAAGTTGATGTGAATGACTGCAGAAGTTGAGAACATCCCAGCTTCACCCCAGAAAAGTTGCAATTCACTTGGTTTCTCATTGAACTGAAAAAAATAATTTACATTTTTACTATTTAGAAAGTTCGAAAATATTTTTTTCAAAATAAAAGGTCTTTTTGAATTTAAAAATCCAAAATGTATTTCATTTGAAACCATTTAAAGAACAGTTATATTGTTTTCTAAAAATAAAACTATTTCATAAAATTTGAATGAACTAAGGATGTTGGTGGCTCTGTATTTCTTTCTGCTGAAATTTTGACCTGCTTTTACTTTGTGTGGTAGAGTCCAGTCCCCAGATACTTTAATATCTATAACATAAATACATAGAGTGTGTGAACCCTGACTTCATACAGGATATGGTGGTGTTGTGATACCTCATCTGAAACCTGACTGAGACACATACTGAAATGTATGGGATCATGAGCTTAAAATTATCAAGTGGCCATTCACAGACCACTTTAAAGAGTGAAGCTTCAGAAAATACTCTATTATCCCATATCAATAGCAACATTTTTCTGGAAGAATACTTATCATGCTCAAGAGCTAAGAAATTAAACCAAATTAAGAAATTTAAGTCTGTTAATAACAGTGCCCTCGTCCAAATACCAGTTTGTCTACAGGACAGGAAAAGAGAGTGTATTTAATAAGGCTTAAACTGTCAAACCTTTATCAGTCTGTTTCCTATTTACCCTGCATAAGCAGCCCAGGAAGAGATATTCCCCTCTGCTGCTGAAATCTAAGGGATAGTGTTTCACATCAAAACCATTTATTTACTGCATGCATTAAAGGATTAAATTGTATAGGAGTACTCTGTACAACATTTTATACTTGTCCAAGAATTCAGTGGCCCTTAAATCTTCATATGATTGACATAGTATATTGATAAAATGGTTTTGACATTGTGGCTTTTTTGTGACATATACAAAATTAAAGTAACAAAAATTAGATTCCTAGGACATTTTCTCCAATGAGGTTAACTCTTCAGCCAGCTTTATTAACATGCCATGTATCTTCTGACCAATAACTGCTCCTTTCTTGCTGAGAAGATGCTGAGAATGCATTCATACAGAATCTGTGTTTGTAAGACACTTAAAGGCAGTCATATAAAAGGAAGGAACAAGAGCTATGCCTGTTCCCAGCTGTGGCACAGTGAAGTGAAACAGTCATCAGTGTCTTGACCAGGAATCTATGGCTAAATGAACCTTTTTTTTCTTCTTTTTTTTTTCTTCTTTTGTGGGAGGTGTCCCAGCCCATGGCAGAGAGGGTGGAACTAGATGATCTTAAGGTCCTTTCCAACCCTAACTATTCTGTGATGCACCCTGCTTTTGCAGGGGGGTTGGATGAGATGGTCTTTTGAGGTCCCTTCCAACCCTTGGGATTCTGTGATTCTGTGATTCAGCGATTCAGCATGGGTGTTCGCAGCACACAGTGGAAACCCTCACCCCCCAGCTGTGTTCACACGCTGTGGGGAAGCTATAGCTGTATTAATGCACCCATGTATCTCAGAGCAGGGACACATAGCAGTAATAGCTTCACTTCTAAAAGTATTATGGCCAAACTTCCCTGTTGCTCTGCCTTAGCTGGTAAGATCTACCCTTTATTGGGTTGCACAAGTTGGGCAGATCATCCAGTTGACAATTGCTTCTGAGTCTGGAGGTGGCTCAGGCATCCCATACTGTGTTGCAAAACAGATGTTCTGCAGTTTAAAGACAACACAATGTTTCATCTAGGTATGAATGGAGGCTATCTAGAAACTCCAGGAAAAATGAGAAAACAATCAAAATCACTACTGAAAGAGCAAAAAGCCACCAGGAAAGAAACTGTGCCACAATAAAAAACAAAACCTCCCATTACTTAGGTCAGTGGCTATAAAATAAGATATGCTGCATCCAGCCTCCTGAAAAAGACTTACTTTTCTGCCAGAACTATTGGCACACTAAAGCTCTCTGTTCCTACAGCTAAACATCTATTGTGCTTTCTGTATTTGTCCTCAAGGCAGGTTAAGTCACAGAAATATACCTAAAAAGAAAAAAGATTAGAGTCATCCATTCATAGGCAAGAAGAATAATCTTGTTTGTTCACAGACTACAAAATAAACTCTTCCTTCAGGCTGTTCAGGAATCCATTTTTGAATGGAGCTGGAGTGAAATGAATCTACACTGTTGAGTCAGTAAACCAGGTTCAGAGAACTAATACTGATCAACAAGACTATTATAACAATTTCCAAGAGATCATGATACTTTTTAAGCTAAATAGACAAATGTTTTCTGCGCAATGGGATCCAGGCATATTCCATGCAAAGACCTGCAGCCCAACCTATATTAAAGGAAATTATAAACTATATCCAAACATGGTATTCTCTGTTAGTGAAAGTATTGCTCCATTGTTGCAAAAAGTTTGTACATTAGCCACCATAGGGTTTAGAACAGTTTCTAGACTTAAGAAGGCTGATCTGAGCTGCCCTTGAGGAAGACACAAAATTCCACTATTGTTGTGGAACTTTCTTGTGCCCCATAACAAGCGCTGGGGTATATTCCACTTGTAGAAAATGCGTATAAGATTTTTAATACTATCAACCCTCCATTACCACTACATTCATAACCCCTAATACACATCCATGCATCTGCTTGGTCACACCAAAATCTACAGTCTGTTCATGTGTGACAAGAATCAACTGCGTGACTCTTGCTTTTCTTTCATAACCAGGGACACAGTTCACAATGCTGACACCTAAAACTAAAAATCCATGACTGACTTGGTGTTAACAACCAGTCGCAGAAGATGAAGGACTTTTCAGCTCGTATCTATTGTTCCAGGCTCTCTGCAAATTCAGGCAGACATCACTGCATCAGATTCTATCACACAGTGACATTGCCCTAAGAAAATACAGATAAAAATCCCCCCCCTCTTTTTCCCTCCTCTAGTAAAAGGAAGTACATCTACATATCTCCTTTTCCCAATAACTTTCCAGTTCTCTGCAGCTTTTGCTTCAAGAATTGTCAACTTCAGAAGCAAATATATGAAGCTAATTTAGAATTAATGCCTAATGATCATGAAAGAGGAAAATACATTAAAAAGTGTCTCGATCACTTTTTTATTAATCTTTTTATACTTTACAGGGCACATGTTGGTGTGTTGCTGCTGTTGTTTATGATGCCTTTAAGGTTTATTTTGTATCTTCAGGCTTCTGCTCTTCTGTGATTAAATGTATAAAAGCAAGTGGAATAATAATTATGTAATTTATGTTCATACACTTCCTCCCACTGGCATATTGCTTCTTGACTGAAATCGTATTTGATTCATGAACAGCTACCTATTAAGGATGGCGGGGACAGGTACTGAAAATCCCCAAGAGCAATCATGAAGTAATATTTCAGTTACACCACTGATGTCAGGTCCATTTGCACATTTTTATCACCGATTCTGCAATCTACTCCTTTAACTGTCAGTATTTATCCCTGCTACTTTTGAACAATATTAAAAACATGTAGAGAGGTGAATCATACAACTCTAAGTGTGCGGTTCTTACCATTAATTCAGGTAAAATAAGAATATAATCATTAACCCAATCTACAAAGAGAAACATTTTGCAACTAAGGCAATCAACTTGTGTATGTTTGTGTTGCCTTCCACTCTTGGAAAAGTGCTAAACCAACACCTATAAATTAAACGGGAAGAATTCTGCTAAGAGTAAAAGGGGCAACATTCCTTTTATATGTCTGCATCTAGCTCCTGGGTGATGAAAGAACAACTGTTGTATCAATCTATGAATGTATTTCATGACAAAGGCATGTCAGCTGTTAAGAAACACAGCCACCAAAGCTGAGATCTTGTTCTGGGTGGATTTGCAAAAGAGCGCAACAATGAAACTCAGTGCCCTTCTATGTAACTACTACCACAGCAAAGCATCATTTTAAGGACTTAATTCAAGTCACCAAAAAAAAACCAAACCAATGAATCACAAAGTACATGTAACTCCTAAAACATATGTCTGAATAAAAACTAATCTGGACTTAGTAGATAACTTTCCCTGCATGACTAATAGTCTGTTCTGAGCACTAAACACAGAATTCATATCTGTACTAAACCATCCCACAGCTCTACAGCATCACATCTGTCACAAAAAGAATGAAACAAGCATTTTTGTGTTTGTGATAGTCACCTCATTCATGACATACCGGCTTAATGAAACAGCCAAAGCAGAGACAAGCAAGTCACCATTTCACCCCAAACTAATGCTTATTTTCTTGTAAAGGTGTGAAAGACTAGGGGATATTGAGTCTTTGCTTATCCAAAATAGACAGATCAAAAAATACTTAGCAGATGGTCAGAGGAAAGGTCACCACTACTTCAGTCCCCTTATGTCTCTGTTTAATAAGACTTTGGGTTTAGATCCATTTCGAGAATACGAAATATCACAACGCATATTTTGACTAGCCTATTAAGAATTGTTTCACTGAAACAATTGAAGTGTCAGAGCTGTGGAAGACTGGTATTATTATTATTATTACAATAAATTATCTGCATTATAATTCTTGTGCTGTACTGCCTAACTGACA
>JAVHNF010035008.1:0-10249 GCA_034783455.1 Micropsitta finschii | reverse complement strand
CATTCCAGTGCCTCACCACCCTCACAGTAAAGAATTTCTTCCTTATATCCAATCTAAACTTCCCCTGTTTAAGTTTGCACCCATTACCCCTTGTCCTGTCACTATATACACTGATAACTGATATAGTAGTCACTATATACGCTGATAACCAAGAACAGCCAATTAGGATGCATTTGGACCTAGCAGTATTGTTGAACTACCTTTCACCTGGTAAGAACAAAGGCAGGATTTGTTGGAAAACATGGCATCTTTTGTTATCTATGGCTGAAAAATCCTTACGCTTTCAGCCACACAAGGCTTTTCCAGGTCTGAGAGGAAAGATATTTAACTAAAGATGTAGCCACAGAATGTCCAGCTGCTCACCAGCTTTATGAATGGTAGTGTGAAGACCAGAGCTCTCTGGTGGACTGGAAAATGTTGGAAGATTGGTTTGATTACGGAGAGTTGGCTCTTGGCTGTATTCTCCTCTGCAATAATGATGCTGGTAAGCCCAACAGAGGGCACTGCCACGTAGGCAGGTGGCTCTAACAAGAGAAACTTGTGTGTTTTCCACATGGAAAAAAATCTTTGAGCTCAGGATTTACTTTTGTTTTATAGTAGGCCAGCAAGGCTACTGAATGCAATCTGCACTATAACCCACTGCAGGTGCAGGGCTGAGGAGTGAAAAAAAGCGAGCATGAATTGGGTAGTTTCTCCCTTAGGAAATCAATGCCAGTGTTTTCTAAACAGGGAGCAGCAGAACTTCTTAAAGATCTCCCTGGAGACCCCAGCCATTTGCAAGTAAGCACGGCCCTTCTTATCTACCAATGCATGCACAGCTTGGCTGCTGCTACTGCCTAGAAGGAAAGTGATAGATCCTCAACAGTTCTACCTTAGATATTTTTTAAAAATACCCATAATGTAACATTTCTTAGAGAATATGCATGAGAAAAAAAATATAAAATGAGCCTATATCAAGGTTACTCAAAAATGAATAAATCGTATGACTAACATAATAAAAATTCAGTGTTGGCAAAAAGCAAAGCACAGAGCCATCAGCACTGAAAGAGTTACAAACAATAAAAAATGTGAGGCTACAACACATATTAGATTTTGGCAGGAAACTGACCTGCACTCCTGGCAGCTGATGTTGTCCACTGAGCGCCCGCCAGATCCCCATCAGTTCTAAATGTCTGAACATAACCCAAGGAATTTTAAAAACAGACTGTACTTCTTAGGTACAAACCAATACCTGCCTGTGGTAAGGACATATGTTGCAAGAAATTAAAATACATTTAAGAGTGAAAAAAAAGAAAATCAGAGTCTGATTTTCACGCTACATCTGTTAAGCCTTAATTGTCAGTTAAGCAGAATGCTTCAGAACTGATTAAGTTCCACTAAATTTATTAAAAAATACTGAAGTAATTTGTCAAAAAGTATTCAGAACTCATGGTGGAAAAAATCCCAGAGATGTTTTCTGTGGTATGCTTACAGTATGTTACAAATGTAAGCGAAATAGCGTGTGATGTTCTACAAAAATAAAACATCTTTACAAACAGGAAAAATATCCGGAGAATAAGAATGATTGCATGAGTTCTTGAAATTTGATCATATGTATAAAAGAAAGGTGACTTCTGTGTTAAGTATTTCAAATATCATGGTAGCCTGTCACAAAACTGGAATACTTGACTAAAGCAGAAACTGTTGCAAGACTTCTGAAATTCTACGGCAGCTGACGTTTATACAAGCAGACTCCCGTTATTAGTAACCAGATCTTTTCATTACTTGTACTACAAATATTCTGTATGCGCACAATATATTTTCATTTGTTTCGAGGAACCTGTTTTCCATTCAGATGCCATTAAATAACCAATAACTTTCACACTTTAAATAACTAAATCCTTCAAGATGTGTGTTGAGACCACTTGCCTCTTGCTCACCACTCTGTAGAAGCCTGACCAGTTTTATTAATGGTACTATTTTTGTGCTGAGTTTTCAAAATTTGCTTTCATTCATTGAGAAGCTGCAATATATCTTCTTATTAACAATTGTTTTTCAGAAAGCTAAATAGCTAGTAATGTATTTTCAAAACATAACATCATGCGAAAGCTTTTACCTAAACAGTGAGCACTGCAGTCAATCGAGATAAGAACTCTGATTCTGTATCTCCAGTTAGCAGTGCCACAAAGGGAAAAATAAGAATTAGTCACAACAAAGCCACAAGCTTATTACAACCTTACTGTTGCCTCATGCAGACACAGCCACCAAAATATAAATGTAATGAATACAATGTCAGTATAATTTTAAGGACCAAAAGTATATTTTCCTGTTTGACTTTATAAGGAATGTGTCTCAGGTACTTTCAGCAGTGGTTCAAGGCATGGAAATAAAACAGGAGAATAAAAGGGCACCTTCTCTCTGTGCAATGATATGCTAAAACCTGATTCTTAAGTGATGGCTGTAAGCCAGGTCTTGCCTAACAAATCTGCTCTACTTGCAGCACCTCGTGCATCTATTTTTCGGACTCTCAACAAGTTTTTCTGAAAAATGAAAGCAAACAAGTGAGTCAGTGCAGTGGCCAGAGGTTAATGCACCAAAAAAAGCAGCCTGGCCAACACACCAGATTCAATTGCTGCAGGGAGGAAGACTCCATTTCCCTTCAAGAATCCCATCTCTGATTCTGTTCTGTAGTACCTTGTGATGCAACCGCTACAAAAATGTATTAGTCTTTGTTTTAATTTCACAACAAAGCTTATGCCCAGACATACATACACATTATCAAGATCACAGGAACTTCTTAAGTATTTCTACTGTTTCTAGATAAAGAACTATTTTCCTTCAAATAAATTTTTAGATATACCAATCCCATGAAAATTGCTGGTGTTGCATTAGAGCGCCCATGTAAGGTGTCAGTGTTAATGCACTATTGCCAAGGAGAAAAGAAGAAAAAAAAAAAACCCTTACTTGTATTATTTACCAACAATTGGCTGAGGTATACCATTTTATCCAAAATCATAGAATCATAGAATAGTTAGGGTTGGAAAGGACCTTAGGATCATATTTTGCCTAGAACATGAACTTTAATGTTGTACTTGAACACCTAAGGGAAAGTAAAAGGCAATATGTATAAAATATATTACTTTGAAGACTTTCTCAGGGTTGTGGCAGGACTTCCTAACACTGTTCCGATGATGAAGGATAGCTGAAGAGGAAAATTTCACAGCATTGGCTAGTTACAGAAGCAGAAATTTTCAGCAATCTCCTTATCTTTACTTATGTGCAAATCTCTCAACAGGAACATTTACTTTCCCCCACCCACAGCCGCACTTTAAGAAATGAGTAAACAACAATGACTAAGAAGCTTTGGCTAGAAATGGCTGATTTTGATTCGTTTTTCTAGAACGCAGGAGAGATTTATATCATGACCTTAAATCACCACCTTGCTTCTTTGCTTTTTCTTTACATTCCATGTAGCACTGAGCAAGGGTCACTTCTGTCTTGCATATCCCAGCCTGTGGAGATCTTTACTGTGCCTGGAGGATTTGAGCAACACCACCACAGCAGTGTTAAAAAATACTAAATACAAAGACAAAGAGAAAATGATCTCTTTGTTAACGCATTAGAAATTCAGGAGAATTCAGCTCTCTGCATTCAGTTCCCGGGTATGCCAACAGTTCTCCATATAGTATTTTAATCCTCACTTCCTGTATGGAACTTCACCAGTTACAGAGGCTTAAATCTTAGTTTTTGACTTTGAATCCTCATGCATGACTCATATCAGTCTGATTAGTTATTGTATATGAAATTCAGGTCAAAATGAAGACACTGAATTTTAGGCATCTGAACTCCCACTAGAGACAAAACCTCAAGATCCAGAAACAGACAGACTGAACAGAATTTGCTTGTTCTGAAATGCCCATTTACTGGCTGGACCCTCTTGGCTCTCCAAACCCCACTGACTGCACCAGCACTTATCTTTACTAAGGATAATGGAAAACTCGATCTTCTAGCCATTGCAGCCTTGCACTCTATCCTTTCTGCAGAATCATTCAGTCATGATCACGCTGATACTATGACATGAAGCCACACATCATATCAAACCTGCAAACATACCACAAACTTATGCCAACCACGTTTTCATAGAAAGCTTAACCAACTCAAGCAGTTTATTCCCAGCAAACTTACAATACACTGACTCTCACTAACAGATAGGATTCTACTGTGGAAATACTGCCTCTGGCAGCTTAGTGCTACGGAACACAGGAAAATCTGTTTTACTGCAGATAAAGGAGCAGTTTGTGACATGAAGGTGTTATGATACATTAAATCTGTACTGAGGATATACAGAAGGATCACGATCTTTATTTACGGTATCAACTATCATCAGACAAGCTAACCTGAACATTTGTCTTCTACCTGAAATAGGAAGGTACTTCTGCAGTAGAATATTTTCCAGTAGAATGAACATAAACATACTCCAGATTTAATGTACTGCCAAATCTTCATTTTCTGAAGGATTCCTGCAGTCCTTTTCAAAATTTAATACAGATTTTCTTGTATGTTCTACAACAACACACCAGCAATATTTCCATGGAGAAGCTCTAACACAGTATTGGTTGTATAATCTGGAATATGAGCCTAAGCATGCACAACTGTTTAAAACGTAAGTTTTAAATGAAGCTGAAAGTGTCTTCTAAAAATACTCCTGCATTGAAATGAAAATTCAGTGTAAGTCAGCTGAGCTTTACCCTTCTTACACCTATAATCACAGAATCATAGAATGGTTTGGGTTAGAAAGAACCTTGAAGATCATCTTGTTCCAACCCTTCTGCAATGGATGCTAGAACTTCTAATGCAACACAGCAAGTTTGCATTATTCTTATTAGACAGTAATAGACATCGAGAAGTTTTTACATCATTATAAGAACAGTAACAGAAAACAGTTTTCCACTTAACTATTATTGCATCAGACATGATGATTTACATGAACATCTCACAGACTGTTTCAGGTGTTCTGTACAGCCACAAATCCTGTGCTACACTATCATATCCCATTTACTGTTTGCCACTGTTTATAAAGAGGTGGCTACTTCCTTCCATGAAATAACTAATGGTAATAGAATTAGGCAAATACTTACAAACGTAACCAAATGTGAAACACTGAGTCTAAAAGCAAGCACTTTTTTTTTTATGGTGCTTTTCTGCCTTTATAGAGCCCTTTGCTTTGTCAATATGCAGAACAAAGTAAGTCTGTCAGGAAACCCTGCATTTGTTATCAGTTCATTCTCCTTAAATGGCAGCACTGTAAGTATTTTTCTTCATTACCACCCTGACAGTAAATAACTTTGCAGGTGTGATTTAATCAAGAGGAATGCCAAGATTTCACAATTTTTGGACTACCTTAAATAAAAGGAGTAATAAAGAGACCCATGCACCAGGAAACAAATGAGCAAAACTAGTGAACTAAAGTCTATCAAGCAGGGTTCTTGATCACTTGGGCTGATGGCAGTTTTTGCACTACAGTTCAACTGTTTTCTTATCTGGGAAGTGTTCTATAATAAATCACAATTTATTATGTGTTTTGCAACCTTGTCAAAGGGCACGCCTAAGATTTTTGCTTCTGTAATAAATTCCAACCAAGTGTGTACAGGAATTCACTTGACAGTCTGGACATAGCTAAAATATTTTGGTATTTTCTAACGTCAGCATTTTTGATCCAGCACCAACAACTTATCTAGTTTACACAACACTGCATTTACTTTCTTCTAAATTTAATTATGCTTAAGAACTAACAGGAGATTTCAAAGCAATTCTCCAATGACAATCAACAGTAAAACAACCCCAAGGGGGCTGGACAAAGGCCTCTATTTCCAACCCGTAACTTCTTCTCAACCCCCCTTTTCACTTGCCTTTTTCCCCTTTGGGAGTGCTTATCTCTGAACAGGAACTAAGGAGCAGAATGTTGTGATCAACCTCAGCAATATTTCTTGGTGTACACAGCTAAACTGCTCCTGAAGCTGATCATATGTCCCTGCCTATTATCTGTAAAAAAGACAGCAGAAACAAAACCTCAGAACAGCCCTAAGCCTTCCATATTATTATATACAACAACCACTGGCAAACTCCAAGCACATAGCTATGAAGATGAATGATTATTGCCAAGGTGCTTCAAATTTTTCCAAGAGTTTTGCATATTTTTTTTATTGGTGATTAATAAAAAATAGGTAGCAAATAACAAAATCATTGCAGATTTAACTTCAGCATTACAAGACTCACCATTTGTATGCAGTTATCACATGTTAAAATTGCATCTCAGTATGCCAGTAAGGGAAGGGCTTTCTAGTGTTGGCATGCCTGTTTTCGTTTCTAAAACTACTCTTCAGGGTGAAAGGGAATTAATTTTACCATATAAGCAGAAAGTTTCCCAAAATAATTGATGCTTTGCTATGAAAGTCACCACTTTCATCTACTCTAAATATACCCAGACAGACACTTTAGATAGGTCTGTTCATTTTCCTTGTATGAAACTCTTCTAAACAAAATGTGCAAACCACTGCCTTTAAAATACCTAAACCATCTTATTTCTCTGTTAAAAAAAGCTTTGAGTGTTTGCAGTTACAAGAAAACCTAAAATCCCTAGAAATGTGACTTGAAGAGAATTGTTTACTGTTGGGTTTATGCTACTGCTTAAAGAATCCACATCAATGATGGTTAAGCAAATGTTTAGGAGCATTAGATTAACATTTTTTTATGAACTGTCTATGGCGCTATTGTTGTAAGCCTGACCTCAATTTGAAATTCTAAATATGCACTAGTGCAAAGATTTTTTTTTTTTATTCATGTGTTTTTTCATCATTAATTTTTTTCTATTTAGTGCTGTTTTCTGCTCATATTAGCAAAGTAACTGAAATTAACTTGGCTGCATTACAAATAAACCTTACCCGCATACCACTTCATTAAAAATCTGCATGTGCCCAAGTATACTTAGAGTAACCAATTAATATGTATGAACTGCTAAGACCGAAAACCACTTATTTCTCTAACCTTGCTTTCACAGACAACTGTCTGAAACCCACACCTTCAAAACTGAAAATTTCAGTATTCACTGTCTTTCACTGTTTCAGACTGGAAAACATGAAAGAAAATCTCTTCTAGGTTTTTAACTTAATGACCTAAGTTCTGAAGGAGAAATAACTCTTTTTGTTAGCTATATATTAAAATAAAAGTTATTTTGAGAATCTCCATGACTCTCAAGGTCATAAAGTGCTAAGGATTTACATTCAGCTTTGTATAATATTAGAAGTTGTGTGTCAGCAGTGAAGCCATGTACCCTTATCACCTACAGATTTCTGGCAGACACAAAAAAACCTTCTTTTATTTTTCTTATTTTTATCTGTTTTATATTTTTATTTTATCTTTTAATTTTATTCTTTTAAGCTTCTTTTATTTTTCTTGTTTCCTGTTCTTTGACCACTTGCAGTTCAGTGAACTCTACTCTGCCCCAGGTTTCCCAGAGGCTTGAATCAAAGTGCATTCAGTCTCCTTCCTTCTCCCTGTCTCACTAGCTTTTCCACAGTACCTTGAATTCCTTTCTGTATTTCCTGTTCAGCACCCCCATGTCACTTGGACATTTGCTGCTAGCTGGAAAGAACATCCCAGACTATGAATGGCTTTTGGTAGACAGTGTGCTGCCCTGGTCGTTATGTGCAGACTTCAGCATGTAATGATTAAAGTTGGGATTTACTCCTCTTTCCCACAGCAGAGGTACTGAAAGAGTATTCATTCTCTGAATGACAACCCTCTTGGAAACTTGGAAAATTTTAACTTTTGTAAAGCAAAAAATTCTTTGGAAAGCTATAAAAGCCAATTTTTTAGAGGAAAAGAGGACAACCACCTAGGGCACTTTTTATTTGTGTGCTGGTCCTATCTTCTCCTCATAAAGCATGCTTTTAGAAGGAACTTTTTAAGAACATGCATACAATTTTGATTTGTTCTTAATTAGGTTTTGCATAAACCAAAGGAGATTTGAAACCAGAAACCTAGAGTTGAGCTCAATGCTTCATTACACTCATTCAACTCACTGCCATCACTGCTTCTTCTAAGAAATAAGGTCACAGAGTATGTATTGAAGTGGACAGACAGTTAATGGGGCCAGGAATGGTATGAACACTATTATATTACACTCTTACTATATTCTGTGGCATGTAAGTAATTGACGAACTACATACTGATCAGACATGCAAATTATGCAAAGATGTAATTTCATTCATCAAGTCACCAGATTTCTAAATCACTATCAATTCACTGGTGTAAAGGGTGGTGATGCCTGTAAGAATCCATATGCACAACATTTATAAACTGGCTTCTGTTGATTTATGTCAAATAATGGATCTTATCCCAGTGACTGGCAAATTACATCTTGAAAGGGACCTCCAAGTGTCTTTTCCTTCACAAACACAATGATGAGAAAACAACTTACGTTCAACTTGATCAAACATTACCGACAACAAGAAATCTCTTGGTGTCATGTAATGCTCTCCTTCATATTCCAGTGATGCAAAACGCATGAAGCGATGCTTCCGAAGAGACAGTCTTTCATCCATTTCCACATTAATGGCATCTTCCTTCTGAAATAGAAAAAAATATTCATGCAGAAAGATGGCTGCATTTGTACACCAACTCTATAATTAGAAAGAATCCTATAGCTGATCTTGATTAACTTCAGTATTTTGTGGGTAGCCACAAGAAGAGACTACCAAGAATTGAAGCTTTTATGGTACAATTTAATGAATGACATTTAAAGTATTTTTTGGCTTCGCTGACAGCGTGCCTTAACAACACAGCTGAGCTAAATTAATGGCTTGTTGTCACCAAAGGCTGCCCTTAGCTCTTATCCCCCTGCTCTTGGCCATATGGTCCTGCATCCTGTCCTTTGCCAGCTCTGCTACTTGTTGGAGTCTAGCTAAATGCAATTAAAGCCAAATTCAGTTTGTTAACTCAACAAAAAACTAAACTGACCAAACAGCAAACAGTATTTTGCCAGATTAGTGACTGGCTCAGCAAAGGTTGAAAATGTGGCCTTCATGATAACTGCTGAAGTCAGTTATCAAGATGTGGAGCAACTCCTGAGATGGAAGAATAACCATGTTCTAATTTAAGTATGGGCCTATCTTCCAGAGAAGTTAGAAAAACCCGGAAAAGCAATGAAAATACCAACAAGTCAGAGATTTCATCACCAAACACAAAGAGTCGATTTGTCAAGCAAGCAAAAACCTTCCAACTTCCATCCCCCTTTTAAATATTGAGATTCATGATCAAAATTATACAAGTTGACAACATTCTGATGAGTAGTAACAGTTAGTGGCAGCAAGAGAGGACACAGACATGGTGAAATATTTTTTTAGAATTTCAGAGACAGTAAGTGAAAACAGGAAACCAAGACACTTTAAAATTCAGAACACCCTGTGCATATTTGAACATGGAACAATTTTATCACCAGCAGCATCACTCAATTTGAGGACTGTTCAAAGATGTGAGAAAGCGAGGAATAGGCAAGAAAATCCAAGATTATGAACCAAGATCCCAACTTGAACATACTTGAAACAAGTCAGTAAACACCAAGATGGATCTGTGGCTAGGTCAGTGCCTGTGGCATTACTCGATGTGTGATGCAGATGAGCAGGTACAGCCTGGAGCATGGCCTACTGAGGTGCTGCATCACATCCTCCAGCAAAAAAAAAAAATAAAAAAAATAAAAATCGCTATTTGTTTATGCAATTTTCAGTTTCTGGATCATTCCTATGGACTGCTTGGCATTAGAGCAACCCAGTACAGTGCTGGGGTATGCTGCATTTTGCACATTGGGACACTTCTGAGGCAGGCTCCTAGTTACACTCAGACCAGCTGCAGGTGCAGCTAGGGTCTCACCATGAGATGTTAAAACACAGGGCCTGCTGTGCTGAGTGTATTTATGGGGTGAGTGCTGGGAGACAGACAAGCAGTACATGGATGAACGAGGGGGGAGACCAGTGGGAACACCTCACTTGGTTTTACTGCAGTAAGCACTGGTGTAGCAACATGCAAGGTAACAGGCACCAGCTGCATGGGAGGTTGTTAGAAAAATTGGGAATGTGCACGGATACTTGCAAATATCATAGGGGGTGATGGGGTGCATCCCCACAGCGTGGGGCATCAAAAGCGGGAACAAGAAGGGATAGGACCCAGCCTCCAGCCCCCCCCCCCCCGCCTTTGGTGGCTCTCGAGGGGGGAA
>JAVHNF010035007.1:0-12013 GCA_034783455.1 Micropsitta finschii | reverse complement strand
GGCGTTGATTACCATTTTGCTGAAGTTTGTGATATTTCTGTTGAGTGCCATACTCTAAAATGGGGAATGTGCTACAGGATTGTGCCTGAGCATAGCTGTGAAATCTGCCTTTTCTCCTTCTAATTTGAAAGGAGATCAGCTTCATGGAGGTCATTTTAAATCCATTTTGGGTGGTAGTTTTTGCCTTAGGGAAATGGTTGGGGTTTTGTGTGACAGAATTGTTAACCATGCTTGAATTTTCCATGAGGGAGCTTGTGTTGTATGAGCTCAGTTGTCTGTGCCTGCCATTCATCACTGTTACAGACTGCAAAAGCTGCCATTTCAATGCTGCTCTTTTGGTACCCGGTCTTATCTGTGCAAATGTTGTGGTGGAGTTGTGGAAACAAGGTCTTCGAGGTCTCATGGGGTCTTGCAGCAGCCAGAACGCGCAGAAGGCAGGAAGGGGAAGAAAGGTGATTATTTGAGCATGCGGGTGAGATGCGGATAGGAGGGAATGTAAGGGTGCTCTGCTGCCAAAATACTGGGTCACAGTACTGACTACTGACTACTTATCGCTTCAAAGCATGGTCAAAGCTTTTAATTCTCATAGCTTCTCGGTAAGGTAGGTAAGTCAAGCTGGGAGGATGTGAGATTTCACAGGAACTGATGTTTCAGAGCTGTGTAAGCAAGATTATTCTTTTTTAAAGATACTAAAAATTAAAGAATGTTGTATGCAGTGGGAACTTACTTGTTAAAAAAAATGATTTAATGTATTGGGAAGTATATAAAACTGTGTATGTAAAGTATTGTGTAACACTGAGCTACTAGAATAATGTAAAACAAGATTGTAGTATATCTAGTAGTCTGCACAGGTTTTGTAGCAGTTTTACTTACAGCTGCATTTATTTTCCTGTTCCCAGTAATTAATAAGGTTCTCAATTCTAGTTTTTAACCTTTCCCATTCTTCCCCCTCTGTCCCCAATTCCATATTCTCTGTGTAGCAAATGAGAATCCAAACCAGCACAGGAAAATAATGGAGTGTGTCCAACATGGAACTAGTTTTATTTCAGCCTTTTCAGACAGCTGTTTACAGCAAAGAACGGGAATACTCTTTGAGAAAGTGGAGCAGTTGTGCAGCCTTTCAAGACCTTTACCAAATTTGTTGATTTTTATCTTTGAATGTCTTTTAATGCTGTTCAGTGCTTCCGTCAGGATGCCGTGTTTTTTTGTCTTTGGCTTTCAGTCTCCTTTTCCCTATTAATGGCTGTGTAATGACTTTGGGCTAGGAGATATTTGTAGGAAAAGCCATATTGGAAAAGATTGGTCTTGCATGTAGTTTTGCACCTCATGGATGCTAAGTACTTTTATAGTTTTAACAATTTACTTTCTTTGGTTTATATATGTGTAAGAGAATATGGGGTTTAATTAGTGGTATGATCAATGGGAATTGTTTCTTTCCTTTTTCTCCATTAGCCTTTTTACATTTGTGTGCCCTATTGTAGTTTATGCCGTAGTTTCCTAGTTAGTAGCCATAACTTTCCCTGTGACATTCTTCTGTCATAGTGTTTAGCACAGAATGGAGACATTTTAATCTTCAGTTCAGGATTCAGATTTCCAGCAAAAGAATGAACTCAAAAGTGGTCTCTCTCCCACTCTCCAAATGAATAGAAGCATTCAAGGAATAAGAAGAATCAATGACACCAGTGAAAGGAACAGTGAATTCTTCATTGACGTACTGAACTATTTAAAGTTATTTCATCAGGTTTGCATTTAGGACTGAATGGCTTTTTTTTATTTCCTAAGAAAGAGTATTGACTAGAACAGTGCATAATGCACTCAATTACAGTTGTTACTATAAACGCTGAAATGAGATATTACTGTAGCCTTGACAAATATGGCATGTAGCAAAATTAAGTTTGTGGTGTGGCTTACAACCAGTGAATAGCAGAAAGCTTTCAAAGCTCAGCTGCGTTCATTAGACTACATGTAATTCTAATGATTCTCTTGCTAAATCATTAACTTTTTGGAGGCAAAAAATAATTTGCTTGCTAGAAGCACAGTAGAACTTGATGTTAATATATTGGAGGATATTCTAAAGCAGGCTGCCAGGAGATGGCCCTGTAAAATGTTTTCTTGTACACATTTGGGGATATTCCAGTTGTCTGATTTATATTCAGCCAAAAAACAAGTGTGTTCTGTGTTCCATAAATTCTTGGCTTTGCATCAGAATCTGTTGTAATTTTCTCCTGGTAGTATATATTATTGCACTCCCAGTGGAAAGTTAGGCAACCCTGTTTAAAAAGAATGCAGTAATGCTAATCATATGCTAAGTAAAGTTGGCAATTACTTGATATTCAGATATCTGCTAATATTCAGACCTTCTAGACATAACAGTACATCTGAGTAAGTAAACACTTTGCTAGCAAGATTAGTTAGGTGTTGTAATTGAGACTGGAAAACAACACCAATTGTTAATTTCTCTTACAACTTCTATTTTATCTGCTTTACCAACCTGTGATGATCTTTGACTGTCCTGAAGTACGCAGAAGGAATAATTACCCCTAGCTTTGGAAGAACACTCTATATACTCTCAAATTTTACAGTAAAAGTTTTAAGTGTAGTGAAATTCCTGTTGGTTTACTACTTTTTTTTTTGAAGATTGCTAAAGGATGGTTTATCGTGTATGTGTCATGGGTTTTTTTCCCTTGTGGATTTCATAGATGTATATGCTTTCTTGCTGATACTTTAATTTTTAATGTAGGAACACTCATTTAAGTTTTCCTAGTGCTGAGTACATTTCAGTATGCTTTAAAAATGGTATTGATTTGACCACTTTGAAGTATCTCTTAAAAAAAAAACCAATTAGCAACTGTCATTTATTGTAGGTGCTACAAAATATATTAGAAACAGAAAATGAATATGCTAAGGAGCTACAAACAATGCTTTCAAACTACCTGCGACCCTTACAAGCCAGTGAAAAGTATGTGAGTTTGTTTTGGTTTCAAATGAAGCTTAATATCTCTTGTGTATTGGGGAGGGTTCACATGGTCAAAATTTCAGTGTCTGAATTTTTTTGTGTGGTCTGAGAGATTCTTGAGGCAGAGCTTGTGTTTTTGTATTCTGTTTGCTTGCTTACTAAAGGAGTCTGGTTCTTGATCTAAGAACCAGTAAGCATTTTTTTTTTTTAAGGTTGTAGCTTTTATTAAAGCACAATTAGTCAATAACTGCAAACCTGAACACCTTTTATTTGCTTTGGCTCCAGGTTAAACTTGACAAATACTTCATATTTAATGGGAAACCTTGAAGAAATAAGTTCTTTCCAGCAAATGCTTGTACAGTCTTTAGAAGAATGCACCAAGTAAGTACTATGCATACCAGAAACTGTAAAATTCTAACAAGCAACTATTTTAATTATTTTAATTGTTGTGTAGTAGTTTGACATAATTTTTGCTCCTTTCACTTTATGGATAGTTGCTACAGCAATACAGTAATAGATATTTGGATAATATATTCATTGCTTGCTCAGAGGATGCAATTGCTAAGGTAGGAACTTTAACATAATTTGATGTCAATTTATGGATTTCCATGATGCAATTGCATACCAGTGGGAAAGTGATAGAGGAAGTGTTGTTTTTTGTTTAGGAGGCATAAATTCTAAGTCTTTCCTTAAAGTAAGAGAAAGAATGAAGGGAGCTTAAGTTGAGATGGAGGAAGGGGTAAGTGACTTGGACGAAAAGACGCTGTGTGAGAATGCTTGTGCTTAGTATTCTTCTGTCCTGAACAGTGGTGGTCATAAAAATGTGCTGGGAGATTCCCAGGGCTACTGAAGTGTTACTGCAAATATTTTGTGTTATTTCAGTTTCATAAATATACCCATCATGCCAAATTGTATTTTCAGTTTAGTTTTCATCATAGCATGTTGACTTGAGTGTCCAGCTTCCTTCTGTTTTGAATCTAATCCATCATAATTTCTAACATGTAGAAGAATGCTTGCCCTGCTGCCTTGTTTTTTGTCATTGTGCCATGGTTTTTTGGCTGGTGAACGTGTTCTGTAAACTCAGAGTAGCTCATGGGCTGAAAATAGATGTATCATTTTATTTTATTTTTGGCAGGGAACTTAAGAGTTCAGTCATTCAGGCACTTCATATTGCAGCATCCGGTGTGGTGCTCTGAACTTGACATGTCAGAATGACCAAATGCCGATGTCCTACTAGTTGTAGTGCTGCCAGCCTACCTTGCTTGGCAAATTTCTGTTCTTGGGTGTGAGAGTTGAATGTGGTTTTGAGCTCCACAGCCCCTCTCGAGTCAGTTTGTCATTTGAGTTTTCTGTTAACAAATCCTGGCATGTACTGCAGTGACAGAAACTTTCTGGTGCTTTTCTTCTTGCCTGCACTGCTTTGATTTATTTAATCCTCGTTGTTAAAAGGTGGGTTGTGTGTTTTTCACAATGCATAACGTGGTAGTGGGTGCTTTTTGTGTTTTGGGCAAAGCAGTAGTTTGGATGTGGTTTGGTTTCAGTTGTTTTCCACCCTGCCTTCAGCTTTGAAGCTCTTCTGGTGCATTGCTGAATGTTTGTCTTCTTTGAACTTGTTCAGGTTGGCCTCTACTGCAGCATCACTGTAGTATTCCATCTGTCACAGGGCTGGGAACACTTTTCTGCCTGCCTGGATGCTGGGCAGCATTGGACAGATTTGTTTGTGTTCTTCCTTTGTGATGTCTTTCATTTACCAAATGAAAGTGGTACATGAAAAAAGGAGTCTTATTAGCATTGATTGAGAATCTTCTGGCTGATCTGGTTCAAAAGTGTGTGGTGTTTTCTTTGTTCTTTGGTGGTTTTTTTTTTTAGGGGGGGGTGTTTTGTTGTTGGTTTTTGTTTTTTTTTTGACTGATCAGCTTTAGGTGCTCTTTTCTTTTGATGGATGTAAAAGATCTGTAACTGTCAAGGCAGAGAGATACTCTTGGAGTCTTCAGTTGCAAAAGGGGGCATTTTTGACAGTAAAACAGGGCAAGAGCACTGCATGCTCCATTCTCTTGAAGACAGAAAGTGGTCTGGTGCTCTAGGTCTCTTCTCTATGACCCAGTGCCAAAAATCAGTCTTGCAGTGGCTCACACAGGAGACGAGTCTCTGAACAAAGTCAGTGTCTATCAGGTGATCTCTCTTGTTTTTTGGGTATTTTTATAACAGGATATTAAAAAAATGTCTCCTGTTCAAAAAAAATTAAAATCTTCCATTCACTTGGGAGTAGAAACTGTCAGGTTGAAGGCATTGGCTGTCTTTGTCTTTTAGGTAGTATCACAGACTTATATCCCTGTCCCATAAAAACTAGCTTGGTTTTGTCCTCTTTTTCTTTATGTCCCTGCTTTTGCAGTCATAGTAACTGTGTTGCTTTTCTTTATCTTGTTCTGTGCTTGAGTACAAGCAGGTACTTCATGTTCTGGGATAATCCTGAAATGGAATGGGAATAAAATTAAAACCCAACCAACCAACAAAACAAAAACAACAACAAACCCAAACAAAAACAACCCCAAAAGCCAACCCCCCCCTAAAAAAAACAAAAAAACAAAAAAACCAAACCAACAAACAAAAAAACACACAAAAAAACAAAACCCCAAAAGAAACCCCATAAACCAACAACAAAAATAAAACCACAAATCAAAACCCCACACACAGGAAAAAAAAATAAAACCAAACCCCAAAACACTAATCAGTATTCTCAAATTTGTATTTGGAGTGCAGATGCAAATTATGCCTTTGCCTACACACATATGTTCATAGATTGCTGCATGATAGTCTTATGGTAACCATACAGGCAAGTGAAATGCAGGGACATCTGATTTTGCAAAAAGAAAACACAGTGCTGATTACATTTTATTACCTACTTTTCTTTTAAAATTTCCTCTTAGTCTGTGTTTAAATTCATCTGGATTCATCACAGTTTCCACAGCCTTTCCAGGAATGTTATAATGTCCACTGACAACAAACTAAGGCAGATTACTTCAAAACATCCAGGACACAATTAGATATTCTGTAATGTCACTCCTCTGACTGCCACTCTAGCTTTAGTTCTGATTGCTCATTTTGATCAGAATCTTAAAGTAAGTGTAATTGATCAAGAAGGTATTTTCTTTCTTTTCTCAAGTTATCATGCAGCGGGAACCTGTTTTAAGTCTAGAGAAACAACTGATAGCTGCTGGGTGTAATTCTAACAAGCAGATTATTTCGGGTAGCTTAGATGTAGTCATATTGTGATGCCTCTAGCATGTGTACACCAGCAGGGGCTTTGCTATGGTTCTCTTAATTTTCTAATGAAATTAAAACATGTATTTGGCCTTTCTACAATGGAAGTTATCATTTATATAAATGTATAAATACTATAAGTGACTCCTTTTTAATTAGAGTATCAAATATGAGAACAATATTGGGATCAACTTTAAATTAACTATGCCTCTTTTTTGAACACATTAATTATAAAAAGTTTATATGATGTGGTGGCAGGCATTAAATTGTTGGGTGTTTTTTTTTTTTCCATCAGTTAATGGAAATATAGATAACATTAATTGTTCCTCTAAAAATAGTAGAACACTTGAAAATAATGCATGGATTGCAAAAGTCAAAGGGGATGAGTTGTCGCCCTGTCATGAAGTCTGTTAATTATCTTAATTCAACAAAGAATGTGCAGTATGAAGATGCGATGAGAATAGTGTCAGTCTTTCATTCTGGTAAAAGAACAGCAGACTGAGAACACGCAGATGTCTACTTGGAGAGAACAGCCATAATTCACTCCCTCCCACCCCAGCACTACAGTGTGAAAAGGGAATTTAACCATTTTCATCAACTTCTACTGGGCCCTCGTTAGTATTTAATACTGTTTTTTATATGCCTTGAGTATGTCTTCAGAGTTTGAGACTTTTGCTGCATCAGTTACTTGGCAGAGTGTATTATTAGCTCATGCTTTGATTTATTAAAAGGGGCCAGCCAGCTGCTAGGCAGGGAATGCTGCTTGGAAGGTTGTAAGGATATCATTCCCTCAGTATGCTGGGGAATGACCCTGGTTTTCCTCTAAATACCTGTACAAGCAGTCACTCCACTGATGTCAGAATTTAAACTTTTCTTGAAAGAAATGAAGATGCCAACAATAAAATATGGGCCTTAGCCTTTAAAGTAAGGAGCGCTGGCAGTGTGATCAGAGTGTATGTGACATGATGTGCTAGCTGGGGATTCAGCTGTCATTTATGTTGGTGTATATAGCGAATGCTGTTTTCAAATAAGGAACTCTGTTTCCCCTGCCTCACGTTTTTGAACACCTGTGCAATCAATTTTGACTTTATATTGGGTAGGTCTTCCCAGATCGTACAGAAGCACTGACAGCTTAGTAGGAGACAGACTTTCTGTTTCTTAAATTTGGGGGAATATTTCTTGGGATGAACTTTGAATTTTAACTACTATGAGCAAACCTAAGGAGTGGGACAAGATGACTGAGCAGGATGGGAACATTCCCTGCTTGGAGGACTGGCTGTTGTGGAAAGCTGGATGGTGCTTCTCTATGGAAGTTCACTGGAGCATCTCTCACTGTTTCAGAGGGAATATGTTAAATATTCATGCTTAGAAACTTTGTGTACCTGTTCAGGACAACTACAGAAAATCTTTAAAGTAAAAAACAATAGGCTTCTAGGGAGAACTAATATTGGTAAGAAACACTTTGTTCCAACAGTATGCTTGTTGAGTACTTTCCGAGGTCTTACCTAGCTTTAGATCAGTGTGAAATACTGAGTTTGAGTCATTAAATAGATAACAAAAATTGATGGTTTGTCTAGTCTTGCAAAGAAGCAAAGACTCAACATGTTTAGGACATACAGTCTTTATTCGGAGGGAGGAAACTTAAGGAGAAACTGAAACATTCCATCTTGCCCATGTTGTACAGTAGGTTTAGGTAAGGTGTAAGGAACAAACTTGTGGTCTAGGACTGATGGAAACTTAGTGTCCCATTTTATGGTTAACTTAAGTGTGGGTTTTGCAATTGGCTGTTGACCACACATTCTACTACTGAAGAGGCTTTAGCCCTTCAAGTGAGTTTCTCTGTAGAAAATAACAGTGATTTCATCCCTTCTGACACCCTTATGATATTATTCACTTGTCCAGTTTATCCTTTGTCACATAGGAAGCAATCTAGTATGAATATTTGTGAGTGGTTCTGAGAATGATGATACGGTACCAATAAGGAAGTGTGGCTGGTTAGAGCATGTGCATCTTCCATCATAGAATCATAGAATAGTTAGGCTCAGAAAGGACCTTAAGATCATCTAGTTCTGACCCCCCTGCCAAGGGCAGGGACACCTCACGCAGTTTGCGTTTAACGTGAAATTTATTTTAGATTTTGAGAAAGTACGAGAATGTGCTTTTATTTGCATCTGAAGTATGCAACTTAAGGAGATACATACCGTGGGACTGGAAGAGTTGCGTTTTGCTTTTTCTGTTCTTTCCTTACTCACACAGATGCAGTCAGAAGTTCAACATTTGCTTTCTGCTGATCGTACCAGTTCTAAGCTGGTGTCATACAGCAAGCTGTAGATATTTATACTCCAGATATTTTCTGGAGTATAAACTTCTGTAATTTGAGATGACAGCTTCTGCTAAAAGCCTTTGAAAAATACACTGTGTATATTCATACTGACTTTCTTCATGACCTGTTCTCCTTTACTTATATGAACAAATATGTGTAAATTCCTCTGTCATACCTGGTTGAAACTGATTAGGTTCATCAAGACTATGTGGAAAGTAAGCTTTTCTTCTAAATACTGTTTCTCTTTGCCAAGTCATCTTTTTTTGCCAGAGTCACTGAGGCGGCTATTTTTGAAGCATGATTTTATGCTAGACAAAATAAGCACTTCTGAGCAGAATTGTGAAATTTTTCTTTGCTGCTTAGCATATGTGTTGCATTCAGTCGTGAGAGATGAAGAAAGTAAGTGTTACAGAAAGTATTTTTGTACTAATGGTGGTAAGCAATACTCTTGCCCTCGTTACAAACCAACGTAGAAGTACTTTGGTTCTTAAAAAGCAGGATGGGTGACAATTGTGTAAAAACAGTCTGCTACTGCACTGTAACCAGCTTGTATTTGTGCTGTCAGAGCTTAATATGTTGCTTAGATCATCTTAATGAATATTTTAAGCCTATAATCTCTACTGGTATACAGGGAGTGAATCCTGTTGCTACTCCCATCAATTTTTGCTTGTAAGTGCCGAAATACTGCTTTTAAGATTTGGCATGGCATATATAAGTAGATAGAAAACTGTCGTAACACATATATTGACTTAAAATCCTAAAGAAGGTGCTAGTTACTACTGATTCTTGGGGGGCGGGCGGGGGGGAGCGGAAATTCTGTATGACCATTCTGTAGGTATGTACCATATTCTGCCTGTACTGCGGTGGCATGATCAGGTTGGACAGTTACAGGGTTGAAGCTGTACAGGAAGAGAAAGGTGTTGGTTGCTGGTCTGTGGCCATGGTAATCTATGAAAAAAAACAACATAATTTAACAACCAAACAAAATCATTCACCCTTCTCTCAGTATAAACTGTTTTCCAGGCTTTAATTTATCTCTGTGTCTGGTTGGTATTGCAGTATCTCTTGTTTATTACTCTCTTTTTAGGTTGCCTGAAGCTCAGCAGAGGGTTGGAGGATGTTTTCTAAATTTGATGCCACAAATGAAAAGCTTATACCTTGCATACTGTGCCAACCATCCATCAGCAGTAAATGTTCTCACAGAACACAGGTACGTTTACCTTGCAGTCCTTTAAGTCTGATACAGAAAAACTACATAAAAGACATTTGTGTTATTAAACCTGTGATATCTCTTTTGATAGGCATTTAATATGGTAGAAACAAAAGCCTCAACAACACAAAGCTGTTCCACGTGATTAGGACCAGCTTGTTGCTTTTGGCAGTGTGTTATTAACTATTCGGGGGAACTTTTTCATTTAAAGGCTGGACTTTGGATATGTAAAAGGAATGGTAGTGATTGTCGCCTTGGTAAAAGTCAAGATCAAAACAAGCTTGTGAAATTCTGATATAATTGATCTGATTACTAGTAGGCTTTTTGGACACTTGGTGAATTTTAACTGTAAATGGTAATTGTAGACCTGTAAAAGCCTTTGTTTGTATGTACTTAACTTTGTCATGCTATACCCTTAGCTTTAGTTTTGGGTAATATGAAGAGAGTGTGAGCTTTCCAAGTTTACAGAATTAGTGTTTCCTGTGTATAAGAAGTAGGATGCTGAGTTAACATGATGTAGGTAGTTCAGCTTTGGGCAGACCTTGAATTTTCATAAAAGATGCCCTGTATCATGTTGAGGGAAGAGTGAGGCCAGAATGTAATTAAAGTAGTCTGCTTTCACAAACTTTTGTAGTGTATTCTCCTGATGAGCATGTGCTGAAACAGTTGGCAGTTTCGAGCTATTCATGCTTGCCTGTGCTTGTGGTACAGGACAGAACCATGACCTTCTCTGGGAGGTTAGACATAGTTCTGTCAAGATGTGTTCCTTTTGCTTCACAAGTTCTCTCCTTTGTTGTTGGTTTTTTGTTTGTTCTTTTGCTGGTTTATTTTTGGTTTTGTTTGTTTTATTTTATGGTTTTGTTGTTTGTTGTTTTGTTGGTTTTTTTGGGGGGGGGTTGTTGGTGGTGTTTATTATGTTATGATGGACCAAAGTAAAGATACTCTGAATATTCTTAAAATTCCCTTAACAAAGAGAAGCATAATTGATTTGTTTTCTATATTGCTAGCTTCAAAGAACTCAAATTTTGTTTTAACAGCAACACTATGTGGCCTATTTGTGAGCTTTACTCATAATACTGTAAATAAAAACTTCTAGCTACCAAATACTATGAACTATCACATATGTTAGTAAAACGTGTAACTGTGTTCTGTTAGTAAAATGTGTAACTGTTTTCCAACCCCAGTTTGAAAAACCAAAGCTACAAATTCACATTGCAAAATAGACAGTCAGAAGTTAGGGTTTTTTGTCATTACAGTTCAAGAAGACAAAATACATTTAAATCCCCTGATGAAGCTCCTTAGTGTTTGTTTTCTTTCAGATGGCCTATTTCTAGTACCATGTTCTTTAAGTGGTAAAATGTATGGGTGAGGGTGATCCACACCTGTGGGGTTTTTAATACTCGTAGTCTTAGATATTTTCTTTTTTAGTTGTTCATGCCTTTTTACTCTTTCCATATAGACGTCTGGGATTTAACCTGTAGGTGGAACATGGCAAGTGATAGCAAAGTGATCATCTACATTTTCATAAAGTTTGTAGATACTTGTAAAGGATTATCCTACTTTCAGAACTCTTGGAAAACACAGTGTTTTCCATAGACACGTCTGAGAAAACAGTGATAGTAATGTGAGGAAGGAAAGCTGTTTGTTCTGCAAGTGGAGAAGAGAAGCATTTCTTCTGTGTTGCTTTGCACATAGGTTTTCCTAAGAAAAGTTCAGCTTCTGGCCCGTAAAGTCAACTTTATATCAAATCCTGGTGGAGTCAGTGTAAGTGTCATAGAGCAGTTAAGTGATTGGGATGTGGAAGTAGGTTCAAAGCAATTGTACTGTTTGTAAGAGATTGCTCAAGGCGAGAAAGTTGTGATAAACAGCTTTCTGCTTAATGCTGTTGTGTTGCCAGGCATGAGTCAACAGAATCATGTGTTATTCGGTTGTTTGTTTTGGTTTGGTTTTTTTATTACCTCTGGTTTAGTATTCTAAGTTCTCCATTTTTGTTGAGTAACTTTGCTGGAGGTAGCAAGTGACTTGACTTAAAAATTTTGCCTGAGAGCTCTGCCATGAAGAAATCAGAAGGTGGCTTTAAGCAGTTCTGAACCTTTTTCTTTCAGAAGGCCAAAAAGCTTTTAACTACACTATTTTAAAGGTAGAGGAAAAGAAACATAACAAATTGATTGAAGGTTTAAAGAAAAGGAAAATAATGCACATGGGACAAACAATTCTAGCTCCACACACTGATGATTATTGACCATTACTGATCATTACTGCT
>JAVHNF010034998.1:0-16899 GCA_034783455.1 Micropsitta finschii | reverse complement strand
TGGGCATTTTGTTTATTTTTTTGGAGGGGTTATTTGTTGTTTTGGGATTTGGGTTGGTTTTTTTTTCATTATTTTTGTGAGTGCTAACTATTGATATAGCAGAAATTTCTTTTCAACAAACAGGGGACCGGGCAAGGCTGACCAATATTACTGTAACTATGATTAATCTTTCTCTTTTAAGGGTTTCTTCAGGTTGTCAGCCTAAACAAAAACCAGATGGTCCTAAGGCTTTGTTCTTTAGTGACATGACTGACTTGGAGATTTTTTGGCATCTGATTGTGATGCTGACTTGTAAAGCAACTCTTAAGCACGACATGATTGGCCTAGCAAGCTGAAAGCTGTTGGTGCTAGAACATGGTAGCTGCAGTCCTGAGCTCTAGTGTGACTCAGTTGATACTACTCACCATTAGATTATATTTAGTAAATGCAATTTTTTCATTTGCTAGTAAGTCTGTACTACTGTAAATTTAAACTTTGTTATAGTAGAAGATACTCCAAGCAGATCAGGTTCTCTGCTGGTGTGCATTAGCTAACCTGTGTTGACTTCTGTTTGGCTACACTGATTTCATCAACTGCAGGCCATGCTTCTTACAGTGAAACTCAATGCTGTTTTCTTGCAAGGTCACATAAGATGTTTACCAGAATTGTGAAGCTACAAACTTGATTCCTCTCTTCATTGGTGTTTCACATGTCTAAGTGTCTTGGTTCAAAGATCTTAAAGAGGTAAAACAATCAGAAACTCTTTCCATATTGCTTCCAAAATAAACCAGCTGTGCAAAACAATACTTACAGTGTAAAACAACTGCCAGAATCTTAGGTCAGATCTTTACTCAGTCATGAACTGAATCACATTTAAGTTAAAAGCCATTCTTTGCTTTACACTGTACTTTTCATTTTTGTAATGAAGAGGATGTGTCAGATGAGCAGCAACAACAAAATTATTTTTTATAAAGTTCTCCTTTTCTAAGTTTCTAGCTTTAAACGGGCTGTGGCAGAACTTTTAAGTACTCAAAGCATATGCAGTTCTTCTGAAACTGGATTTATAGATGCCAATGTGTTGCTTATTTCAGATTTTGAACATTTACTAAATGCACACTGTCTGCTTGTAGTATAAATACAGTAAATATGCCAACTGGTTAGATTTACTGTCAACCATCACCGAGGGTGGCATATGTAGGTCTTGGTTATAAAGGAGTAATGGGATGTAGTTAATTACAGTTTGTATTCTGGTAATACTGTCAGAATGTAACTTGGGGAGGGATTGGGTTTGACTTTTTGACAACAAATGCTGTTTGAGGGAAGGATTTAAATGTCTATTTTAAATACAGAGAAATATGGGTGTTCAAATAAACTTGTTTCCTAATATGCTACATCCATGTACTTGCTAGTACTTTAACTTTTTTATTTACTTTTTTCATTTTGTTATATGACATGTGTGAGCATTTGTTTTTAATTTTGAGTACCTTGCAACAGATCGTATGTATCAAAAGCAGTCAGATCAAACTGTTGTATCCAGGGTTTGATTCTGGGTTTTTTACTATTTCTTTGATCTTGTACATGAAAAACAAATATAAATGAACTTAAAGATTTTGGATGCATTTTGGTTTATTGTTTCTTTTTTATTTTGGAGATTTTAGTATGTGCTTCCCAGGGAACTGCGTAACACTGCTTGGAATAAAGGTACAGACATACTATTCTGTGCAAAAGACATACATTTTTAATTGAATTATGAGCTCTTAGCAAATCAGATGAGTTATTTTACCATTTAGTTTATTGGCAATTGTTATGACCATTAGTGGTAATTACAGATTTACTTATAATGCCTACAACATCTTCCTTCCCAGTGCCACCATTACGTGTTTCTTTTAGTGGCACCTTGCAATTGATAATACACTACACAAATGTTTTGTTACAATTTGGTTTAATACCTTTATCTCTAAGCAGAAGAGTTAACACCAAGTACATTTGCTTTCAAGTTCTGTTTGGGGGACTTTAGTGCACTGCTTTCTGCCTGATCGCTTATTAAAGAAGCATCCTAAATTCTGCATTAAGAAAATACTGTCTTCTTTTCCAGGAACAAACCATGAAACCTAAACATCCAGGCTTGTCTTTCCTGCCATGGTGCACGATCCAGTGCAACTGTTACTATTAATTAAGTCTTCTTGGTTATTTCCTTACATGATTTATTCTAATTAATTGTTAGAATGCTTCTAACAGTATCTTGCTTTTACATAACATTGTGGAACCACCACTAAACAGAAATGGAAAGTATATTAGTTGTTTTAAGAAATGTGTTTGCTAATTCATGGTTTATTTGCTTGAGAATATTAAGTATTTTTTTGGCAGAAACACTGAACGTGTGTTTGTTTATGAAGGCCATTTTGTTTGTTCCTAATGAAACTCCCTCTCCTTCCAAGCTGCTCAGTGGTGCCCCGCACAGATTGCTGCTTCTGTGTGGTGTTGCCTCAGAGCTGTAATAAAATCCTTCGTCAGGGAGGGATTTCCCAAGATTGTGATGTGCAGAAAGCCCCAGGCATTTCAGATGAACCATGTCAGTACTCTGGCTTTCCCAGATAACCGTTTAATGCAGCAGGCCTGTTGATGGGCCTTCTGGTTTCTATGTGTGAGTTCAGGAAGCCATTTTGGGCTGCAAGGGCAACTGCAGAGCTGCAAAGGATCCCGGTGCTAGCGTTCTCTCCAGGGTGAGGGCGTGCACCTCGCCCCTGGGAATCTCACCTCTCACACCCGTTTGCAGAGTTTTGTCGGCAGAGCATCCTGACCTGGCTATTTTCAGTGCAGTATTAAAGCCTGTTCTTAAGCCTTTTCCTTACCTGGTCCTCAAAGCTTACTCTTCCCTGTACCATCAGCAGTGCCCGTATCCCTCACCAGGTACCTTTCTATTCTTCAAAATGCGATGGCTAGGATATTTTGGGAAAATTAAGACCCTACGTTGGACTAGGCTGAAAACAAGCCCTCTTCTAGCCTGGCGTTTATAGAATTCGGTTAGGACGAAGAGAGCGAAGACGAGCAGGGAATGCGGGACTAAGGAGAGGGGGAAGTCGCTCCCGCCGGAGGCCACTTGGCTCTGTCCAGTCGGGAAGCGGCAGGGCGGGTCCCCCCGCCGCCACCTCAGGTGGTCGCTCCCGGGCTGCTGCCCGGCCCTGGCTGCGGCTCCCCGTGTCCTCAGGAAGGCGGCGGGGAAGTGAGGACGGGAGGTGCGAGGTCGGCGGCAGGCAGGAGGAGGAGACCATGCAGGGGACCGCGGCGCCTCCCCGGGGCGGGACCGAAGGCGGGAGATGCATTCGAGGGCTCCGGCTGTTTTGTTGGCTGGGGCTGCTGTGCAGGTCAGGGATGCTCCGAGACTCAATCCTTACCTCCACAGGGTCGGCCCT
This sequence comes from Micropsitta finschii, assembly GCA_034783455.1. Lineage (NCBI taxonomy): Eukaryota > Metazoa > Chordata > Aves > Psittaciformes > Psittacidae > Micropsitta > Micropsitta finschii. The sequence goes on along the minus strand of JAVHNF010034998.1, from coordinate 13,507 downwards.
ATGGCGCCTCTAGACCCCGCTATTGCCTGGGCGGGGGATGGGTGACCTACGGGAGGTGCCGCGGGGGAAGGAGCATGCGGACCGAGGCCAGGCGCTGCCGCTGGCCCTGCACCCTCAGCAGCCGGGAGATTCCCCGACAAGTGAGACGTGCACACGCAAAGGCATTGGAGACCCTCCACTGGCGCCGTTTTTCTGCATGTAGCAGTGTCCAAGTGTTGCCGTGAACTTAACTAGCACAGCTGGTAGACTTTATTTCTCAGTGCTAACGAATTATATTTTTCGGTTTGGGTTGTTTGGATCCACAGGTGGGAGCAATTTGTATTTCAGTGAAGGGTCCTGCAGCAAATGAGCAGTGGCAGGTGGAGGATAGTGGTGGTGCTTCTCAGGTGAAGATGCCTATAAGAAGTCCCGTTGTATTGGCAGAGCTTTTGTGATTTCAGTTTAATGGTGCATTCTATCCCCATGAAAGAGTAATTTGGCAAGGAAAAACTTTAGAGGTGTTTTATCTGGAGTTTTATTGATGTCCATCATTGATACCAGTGTTCACCCTCGAGGCAAAGACCCCACTCGTATCAGTGTGGTAGAGCAGTCTCCCCATCCTTGGGCTGTAGGGGTTGCTGCAGAGTTTGCTGTTGTTTGCCTTGTGGCTGGTTACACCATGAGTAATCTAGAAGCCATGAAGGGTGAGCTAAAGTTGAACTGGGAGCAGGTGGTGAACATTCAAGACTAGAATGATATTATAAAACGTTCTTCGCTGTTGGCTAAGTAAATATCTTTTAACTTTGTGTATGTTAACTTCCTAAGTTTGGAAATGAACCTTTAAAAAAAAAGTTGCCAGTTAGATAATGCATCATTCCCAACAGGTGACCCTGTACTGTGGTTAATGTATCATCTTGTTGCAGTCTGTTGGAGACAATCAATAAAGAGCTCCAACTGTATACAGTTTAGCTGTGCAGGGGCACCGGTTTTGTCAGGCAGAAGTTGAAATGCACGGGCTCAAAATCACATGCACACACTCCACGTGTTGTAATCTGAGTTGTTAAATAACTTGTGTGTTAAATAATTATGTAAACTGTCAGCTGAAACGATGCCCCAGAATTGCTCTCAGCACCCAGTCAGCTGGCACTGATCAGCCAGTTTTTGTGCTGAATAATGAAGGTGCAGATAACACGTGCATCTCTGAGATTTTACAGACAATACTAATATTTTTCCTTTGGGCTACTAGGATTTCTACATCTATGTAAGTGTTGATATTTGTACACACTAAAACCCGGTGTGGTGTTCAAGTAGGTCAGGACTGCTGAGGTCAGGTTTAACTCTTAAAGTTCTCCCTGTTTGTAGTTTCTCTCTTGCCAACATCTTTCTGTTTGTGTCTGACACTCTACATTTTTTATCTGTAACTTCTTTACCAGGAGTATCACTGGCCCGTTACTTCTTTCCCTGTCACAACAATCTATGATCAGTCCCACCCCTTGATTTTATTGGAAAAACAGAGCAATCTCCAATTGCTGCAGATTTGACAATTGGATAAGTGTGATTCCCAGGAAGTTAAATGCTAGGGGGGAGCCTCAGATGTTAATCACAACTGAATAGATTTAGGAACAGTGCTGCTCACTCTTGAGAATGCTAGATCAGCTAAGCTGCTGATTCCAGTTCATTTACACTTGTTCATTGCATCCCAAGGCCAAGGTGCAAATGCAGTCCGGGTTGAGATGAAATCTCTGTGCCTTGTTGCAGTATCTACTAGATATTAGCTCATGTTAGAAAGCCACAATGTACTTGGGCATCTTTTAAGCATTGACTCATGAACCACCTGTTGGTTTTGATTTTAGGTATCATAGCTTCCTGTCTGTTATTTGTTATCCCAAGTCTCCCACAAAGATTTATGTATTCTGTTTATTAATATATCAAAATTGTACACTATGCAGCTACCCATCCCTTTGTTCAGTGGTGCTGAGAAACATTCCATGTTCCCAAAGGCTTCATATAAATAAAACGAGACAAATGTGGGATGAGGTACAGAACAGCTGCTAACCACAGATGAAAGAATAGATGTAAGATAGTTGCATCAGTGGGTGGTGATATAAAGGGTGCTCTCGGATTCCCCAGCAATGTAGTAGAACAGGTGGGAGAAACAGCTGTTTTTGAAGAGGTTGTTTTATCATTACTTTTATCATCTTGCACAATGTATCACCGAGGCTGCTTTGCTTTTGTTAATGTACGTAAACCTGGCTATTTCACATTTTTTCATGTTGCTCACCAGCTTTTAGTGCCTCTGAATACTTCTTAAGTATTAGTTTACTTATGATGAATATTTCTATGTCATTAAATTACACAGGCTGCGTAGCTTCTGTATGACAGATTCAAGATGAGGATTACAGGTCTAGAATGTATTTCAGCATGTAAACAGGTATGTGTGTGTCTTGTTATAGGGAGCATTTTAATCATAATGGGTTTGGAAAAGAGAAGTCCCCACTTTTCCATGTAACATAAACATACATAAAAAAAGTTAGACTTGTGGTATTTCCGTCTGATAAACCTCAAAAGAAAATAGACACAACTGCATTATAGTTGAGTTCGTACCAGCAGCATTTGGTGAGCCCCAGTGGGAAAGTTGACTCAGGAAAGAAAATATTTTGCCTGAGAATATCCTCTTTTAGATAGAAACTATTTTACAAAAATAAATATAAATGTTAGGGTTGAATTTCACTTGTTTTATTCTATGATAAAGGCTTTCAGGAAGTCTGGACGGGGAGTCAGATCTTCTTAAGAGGAAGTGCCCTTCATTCTCATCTTCTTAGCCGGAGATGATGCATCTGAAGGCTGCTTTACGCAATGGTTGCAAAAAGGAGCCTCCCAAGATAAAGAAGGTTGTGTGCAGTATTCATATGCTTAGACAGTTCAAGATCCCTGGAATAATAAAAGCATGGAGATAATTTAGTGGCTACCATTCCTGTCACTTTCAGATGTTTTTATGATTTCCCAGTGGCTATGGAATAAGCAACATAAATATGGACTGAAATAGTATTTTCGGTACCTGGGGACATTGCAGGGCTTCAGCTACACTTAAGAAAACATTGTCATGGCACTGAATGAAGGCTAGTTTTTCAGACTGTCAGCTAGTCAGGTGTGCATATAACTATTATCAGTAGAAAAAACAGCAAAAGAAAACTGTAAGTTGCTCACCCCGCAACATTTGCAGTCCCCACAGATTGTTCCAAGCAGGCCATTCACCACTTGGATGCCACAGAGCACTGCCTGGATCCCACTCATGATGAGCAGCAATGAGAAGAGGGTCAGGTTCCAAGGGACAATGTTTTCAGGTGACTGACAAATGTTCCAGAGTGTATGGTTAGAAAGGTAATCCCTGTGAGGGGGAAAAACAGTTATGAAGAAGATGACGTGAGCTGACAGAGTCTGTCACAAGCTATCGCTATTGTGATACAGATGAGTCTCAGCATTAATTAGTGCAAGAAATAATTTCCATTATTGCACTGGTGCCACATATCTAGAACATAATTTTGGTTTAGTTTCTAGGTCAATTGAAGCAATTGACTGTGGAAGACTGCATTAAAGATTCTGAGGCAGCGAGGAGTTTACTGTACCCCTCGTTGGTCTGTTCTGCCCACACCTGCTCTCCTTGCGAATACATTGTACCCTTCTTTCAGTTTGGACCTTTGCTGGTTTCAGCCCTCAGCAACTGGATTGCTGGGGGTTGCTCATGTTCTTTACACCAGCTCTCTGAAAGTGATAAATATACATGCCAGCAAGTATGTTTGATCTGCAGAGTGTGAGGAACAGACAACTTCCAAAGCCCATAACCAAGATAAAATAATACATAGATACTAATTATTTGCATGCCATCAGATTTCAGTATGTCACTGCTGTTCATCTAGGTGGAATTTATCCCCATATACTGCTTATCATTCCAGGAGTAACCTAGAAAGCTGTGCATTTTCCTTTATGGGCTCCTTTGAAACTCACTAGTTTGAATAGTACTCCCTATTCTTCATATCTGCTCTTGAACCTTACTTAGGATTGCTGTGAGTTGCTGGCTCTTCCAAGAGCTTCTGTCTTGTAGACAAACAGTGTAATTACAGATTTGAAAGTTAAATCATACCACGAAATTAAAACTTGTAACTTTTTTTTTTTTTTTAATTGACTTGTCTTACCCATCTTTGAAAGGATAGGTCCACTCTCTTCCAGTGTTGCATTTAGGGCCTCTGTTTAGGGCTACTGCTGACAAAATAAAGCAGTATCCAGCTCCCACAACTCCAACTGCAGCAAATATTATAGAAGAAAACATCTGATAAAGAGAAAAATCATGTTATTTTTTGTTCTCATTCAAACAATGAAATGTACCCTGTTAATGTGAATGTGTATTCCCTGAATTCAGCTCTTAATGGTCCTACACTCTGAACAGCTGAAATATATTAATTCACAATTACATACCAAATGTGTAACACATACCTACACTGGTATTTAAAAGCTTTAAAACAATTGGCACCATTTGTCTGAAGGCAAAAGGGATGCATGGTGCCACAGTAGATGGCACTCCTCCCCCTCAGACAGTGTTTGTCCAGCAGTCCTCATCTTGTTCAAGGTCTTGAGTTTCACTGAAGGGGAAGGCTTTCTCAAGACATACAAGCAAGACTGAGGTCTTGGACCACTCAAGACATTAAAGAAAATAATCTACAGTATGCTTTATAAGTTGGCTTTGGTGTCTTGGTCGCATTTGTACCAAGTAATTCTAGTTTTTCTTCCTGAGTTTCCCCTTCAGGTTTCATGTTGGTATACTTGATTTCCTCTCAGTTACTTGTCAGCATTAGTTCTTCTAGTGCAATTGGAATGGATTGGAAAGGACATCTTTATCTTTCTGGCTTTCCATTATGGCATTTTTATATACTGATCTGAAAATAACCTGATATACTGATACCAGATATGTAATATGATATGTACTGATATGTAAGTAAACATACTGATACGTAAGAATGCAAAAACTAATGCCCTGCTTGAATTCTCAAGCACTTGTGGCCATAATAGTTTGTAGGTGGAGGTAGTGCCTTTTATTGGATCAAAGAGATATAGGTAGAGGAAAAAAGATTACTTTTATTCAGCTTTTATTCAGGCCTTATCATGAGACTCTTGCCTTGACTGTTGACATGCATTTTTATGTTGATATAGTTGATGGGGCTAACTTAAATAATAGCAGTGTTTCTGCTAACATACAAGACCAAATTCAGTTCTCAGTCATGCTGTGGTAAGGCCACTGGGACTCTTTCAGTACAGTGTACTTAGTGCTAGTGACTGCATTAATAACACCCAGTTTCTCAGTCAGCTGCATTCTCATGTGAGTCCTCAGTAAGGTTCTGCACCACAGGACGTGAGTTGCTGCATGGGCAGCACTGTGCGCGTGGCTCTGCCTGCCTATGGCAGCGGGCACAGCTTTGCGGGCACTCACCACCGGTCACCCCTGGTATAACTGCGCCTGGTTCAGCTGCATCGCAGGGGTGTGAGTGGCCCCCCCGCAGCAAAACATTAGTAATTTTTATAGTCCCTGAGTTATAGGTGGTCTCCAAAGCTAAACTAAGATATGCTCTGTGCTAACAGAACACTGATAATATAATGTGGTGAGAGAAAGCTCCTTGGTAACCTCATAGTGGTGATTCTTTTCCTATTTGCTTTTTCCTTTTTTTTTTTTCCAACTGAAAGCCTGCTTCTCTGTGAAAAAGTGTAATGAGCTACTCAAGCCAAACAATTTATTTCAAAAGGACAGACTTTCCTAATAGAAATATATTTATTTTTAATCTCATTTTTAAACCAAATGCTTTAAATGTTTACTAGTATCTGAAGGTATCCATTTAAAACTTTTCACTTCTCATGTGAAAGGAAGCTATGAATTCGAAGTGGAGCCTGGTATACCTGGCTTTAAGTAGAAGGTTGGATTAGGTGACCTCTCAGTGGTCTCTTCCAACCTGAAATTTCCTACGAAGCTAATGAGGTATTTGCAGCCCAGTGTGTGGGTCTGCAATGAGTTGGGAATGTAGTGTGCAACTGTCAGAATAATTTTAAAAAATGACAACAAATAAATGTCTAAAGTGAGAACTGTCAATGCTCTGCAAAACTAAGTGCAGATCTTTCAGAAATTAGTTTTAATTGTGATAGCAACTGTAGGTATCTTATGATAGCAAACTACACCAAATTGTCATACCTGTGGCACAGAATCAAAGGCATAATGCCATTTTTACAGCCTCTATTTCTACTTCCCAGCACTCAGACAAATGTCTGATTTGTGTCCTACACTCTGGTCAGCATCTGTACAGTCTCTCAATGACTGTGAGCAGAAGATACATATATTATGTTGGTAATAATTTAGCTTTTACTTCTTTGCAATGTTTCTTCTCACTTACCGCAAACCTCTTTCCACAGCCCTCATTACCACAGCATCCACAGCAATCATTATTCTTAAGGCCCAAAAGTACCAAGGCAGGAAAGATCACCTAACAATAACAAAAATACAGTTTGAATTAGGATGACTTCAAATTACATTTGCTTTGTAATATAACAGTTCTGTGGGTTTTTTTTCTTATTGCTAAATTAAGCTACTTAATGCAAAACTGTTGGATGACTTGTAACTTACTTGTTTATCAGAAAAGATTTTGCAGTCGTGGAACCTGCATTTGAAGTACTGAAGAAATTCAGCAATGCAAAGCCATGGTGTGGGTGGGAGGGAAGGGTGGGAATACCTGAATTTATGTACTCACCAATACACCAGACCCCAGGATCCCACCGAAGTACCAGACCTCATTTGTAATGTGCACATTGTCGTCAGCCACTTCTCCTCCAGGGAAAAACAACAAAATGTTAGCGAGGGTACATAGCACAGCCAGGGGGATAAGAGTGGTTCCCAGGCACTTAGCACAACTTCCTGTGCACATTGCTTTTTTAAATAAATGGTAAACCCAGTTGAAGGCAGAGGAAAAAATCTCTCAGATGTTCTCAGAACTGCTCTATAAAAAGGAGCTCCTTGGTGTAGTTTACAGAATCCAGTTTCTGCTGCGTCTTTAGAGGAGCTGAGCCTGTAGAATGCTTCCTTCAGAGATGTTGCTGCAGTTGACCAGAAATGCAGCGTGCTGGTTATTTATACATTCTTGCAGCCGTGATGTCAATTTTCTGAACGTCCGTAAATGAAATTACGTTCAATGCAGCCTCTCATTTTACTATGACAACCAATAACCTCTGTTAATGTTTTACTAATATGGATGAGGCATTTCATTATCTGAGCTCAGGTCATGGGCAGATATCCTTCTTAGTTCTGGATCATAGTTTTTACAACACACAGTGCTTCTTCGCAGTACTTCTTTGTAAAGACTGACATGAAAACACAGATCAGATGATGTTAAGAACCAGCTGTGTGCAATGGGAAAGTTCTAGTGAATTTTGTTTGGGAAAGTTGAGCTACTCATTTGTTATTCTGAAGCACTCAATTAATAGATATGTAATAGGTAATGAATTTTTATGGAGGCAGTGCTTTCCAGCTGGTATCTCCGGAAGGCTAATGATCAAAAGAAGTTTCAGTGGACTTGCTCTTTATATTGTGTCATTTTGTGTTGTCTAAGGATAATGCGTGCCCTCAAAGCCCAGCATTTCATTTGCACTCAGGCAAAATTTCCACTTAAAAATTATGCTGCATGTGGCAGACAGGCTCAGGAGCTCAAGCAGAGCCCCACTGGCTTAGCATACAACATTTTATTCAAGCAAGCACCTCTTTTAAACCAGACTCTGCAGATCTTTAACAGGAACTGGATACCTTCTCTATCATATTTATACTTGGTATATTGTCCTGTTGAACTTGTATTAGGATAATATTTCCCAGCAATCTTCATTCCTAGCAAATAGTGATAGATGCAATTCCACTGCCATCCCTTTATGGACATAAGAATTCCATGTATTTTGAGATGGACAACAGTTTCCACTTAAAGGACGAAGCTCAGGAAATTCTCATTCAAATTTGAAATAAGCTTTTAAAAGTGTTTGAGTGTTTGCTTTAATCCATATAGTGGATCTCTGTTGAATCTTCAAAGACAGGCAGCCCAGATATATCTAAAATTTTACTTTGTACAAGTACAAAATCTTATGAAGTTCATGATAATGAACTGTCCAAAGCTGTATTGAACTGCCCAGAGCTATGGCTTTGGGTTAGGTGGCAGTACTGAATAAGCTGGTTTTCATCCTTACAGAAATGATGCTGAAAGAAATCCAAGTCACTGTTCATCTAGACTGATTCCCTAATCTGGTTCATCACAAGCCACACCAGCAATTATGCAAATACAGGGAAGCAGGGAGAGCAGGGACAGGGATGCCTTGAGCCACCACTGATGCTCAAGAACCAGAGCGTGGGCCTCTCAGCTTTATTCTTTGCAGAAACAGAAGGATATATAGCAATTTTATTAGACCAGAGGGTCAAATCTAATGTTTCTAGGTGAGTATCTTTTTAAGGTAACAGTAATAATACTAAAAATCCTATTTAATTATGTATGCAATTCTTGTAGTCATGAGGTACAGTTGGAAGGGTTGTCAGCTTATGAGAGGGCTCTCCAATACCTTTTTTCCTGAAGGTGCCAATAGGATTGAACACAGACAGGTACTTTCTCTGACAAATAGTGTATTTTGGGGTTCTAATGTAAAGTATGCATCAAATGTAAAGAAAATTAATTACTGTTAGCTTAGATGTGGCACTGGGTATAGTCCTGTTATTTTCAGTAGCTAAATTCTGTCTAACTTCAGGAAGAAAGGATAATGGTCTTGTTTTTTTGATAAAAAGATGGAACTATGAAACCTATTTTCACGTCAGGTGTAAGACATGATTTTTGAGCTTCATGTTTGCTTCAGAGAGTCTGCTCTCAGTCTAAGGAAATTATCACAGTACTATGTAATCTTTGCAGGTAAAAAAACAGCTGACTTATTTACTATGTACTCACTTGGCCTTAAGTGGAGCAATTTCTCTAAAGAAATCTTACTTTTTCCAAAGTGTTCTTCTCTAGATACTAGGGATTAACTGGGCAAATGTTAAAGGCTGTCAGGTTCTTTGATGGATTAGCTAGTACTCACATCTTTCTGATGTGTCTGTTATCACTTTGATTGAAATAAGTATTCACATAGATCAAATGAAGTAAAAAAATCTAATAGTTTTTATTATTGAGAATTTATGGAACTCCCAAATACCAGTCACTAAACCAGTTTTTAATGGCTTGGGGAGTAAAACTGGTGCTTCAATTACAGAAAGACTACTAAGGAAAAATAACACTATTATTCAGATGCCTGTGCAATATATGCCAACTTCTGTATTAAGGAGTCTCTCTAGAGTATGTGTCTCAGAACAAGGCTGAAAGAAAATACTGTGTTTCCAGAAACAAAAAGTAAATCTGGGCTGAGGTGACTGAGGTTAAATTATATAGGAGCAATAGAACAAATTATTTTTCTTTTTTTTTTTGTGATGATACTCAATTTTTAAAATGAGCCCCAGATGATCATGAAAAAGAGAGGGGATGAAAACCCAGCGTGGCTGCCCAGCAATGTTGCTGATGTCTCCAAATTGTCTCTGCTTGGAGATGTTGGGTTGATGAGACTTACCAAAATGGTAAGTGGAGCCAAGTCTCACAATTTACCTTTATCTAACCTTGTATGGGTATGAATTCTTAGGAACAGTATTTTGATGTAATTTTGAATTACTTAAGATGGATGGAAATAGGCATGCTTGGTCTGAAGTATCCAAGCTATCAAGACTGAGTGAAAATACAGGTAATTGATCTGGATTATTTGGCCTCTGTTACCAGGAAGCCATGCTTTACTACAGTCCAATAACTATATTTAGCTTCTCTTCCTGTTTCATACTCCATAGAAGACTTTGCTCCTATATGCTGGAAAGCCTGCTGAAAAGATACAGGTAGTCAGTAAATGCCCTGTCTTCTTTGGCCTCACTATCTTAAGAAAATCTTTGTGACGCTCATAAGTCATTCTTGGAGAGTGCCATACTCTGCGTGACTTGTGAGCCTCAAGGTTAGTCAGACTGCAACAGCATCACACAGGGTCACTGTTACTGATCCTGTTCTCTGATAACTCTGAAAACCATTATGATGAGGTGACAGATGTGCATTGCTCAGAAGATGCAGAAACTGGGGGGTGAGATAAGAAAAAAAAGAGGTATCTAAATTAGACATGAGCATTTGGAGGTTACCTCTTTTTACTTGGTTTGGTATTTTAATTCTTAAATTACAAAACACCAAAGCAGAAATCTAAGACATTGAAAAAGCCTAGGAGGTGGAATAATAATTGTAAAAATAAGTGAAGCACCAGGACTTACACTGCAGTAAGTCCTAGAATCACTAGAACTGCAGAATGCTGAAATCAGCTCTTAGTCCTTTTAAAATGGGGTGGGAGGAAGCTGGGAAACAGACATAGATGGACAGAACAGTAATGGGATCAAATCCATCTCTTTCCACCCAAGCTATCTATAACTACACCACTGATTTCAGTAGAAATAGATCAGATTCACATAGGGATGTTTTTCACATCAGAATACATCAAATCTATGTTTCAGTCCTATTCAGTTTATTACATACAGATTAGATGGCACATTTATAAAAACAACAAGTCAAACTCTCCAGAACTGCTCTTAGGAAATTTTTCTTTCATATAGGTAGGAATTTATTTACTCTTGTAGTCAGCATACCCTCTTCTGTGATCTGCCTGCTGCATGCTGACTTTGTACTGTAGCACTGCACTTTGGCATGAAAGACCTTTTATGAATCACATACAACAATGAAAAGTGAACATTTTATTGGTCATTCAGCTACACATGTATGACAGACCCATGTCATTCATTTGCCTACAACACGTGGAGTTTTCCAAATGAACTTTCTGAAAGATCTTGTGCCTCAGAGTAGTGTTAGCAGGTGTATAAAATTTGCAGCTAAGCTCAGTTCAGGAGCAGTATCTCTTATTTCTGCCTTGAACAAGAACCTGAATCAAAGGTATTGTGGCAACCTTCTGTTGGATACGTACATATTAGAAAATAAAGGCAGTTGGGTTTGGTTGCAGGGGGTTTTTTATTATTAACTAGTTGATAAGTTAATTCTGTTGCAATTACATATTCACGGTCCAAAGTATTCTTTCACGTCATGAGATGCTTGCATAAGTGAAACAGTAGATAAACCAGTGGATGTAAAGATGAGACATCGTAGACTGATAAAGATGCATGTCCGCAAATCTGGGAGAGTTTTTGGATTGCAGAATAATGAGAAACACCAGTCTATTGACTTTAGGTTGTATAAACACAGGTGGAATAAATTAGCCTGTTTAACATATTTGGGGTTAGAAGGTTGATTTTATGTATATTTTCTGTGATTTCTGGGAAAACTGCTATATGGTGCAAGGCTGTTTGCAGGAAAGAATGGATTAGAAATGCTCTTAATTTTTAATAGCCCTCTTCACTGAAACGTTAAGTCATATGATGAAGATTAATCAAAACCTTAATGTATCTTCCACGGATTGTATTTTGAAATTGTGGCATATGCCACACTTTGGGATAACACACTGCCGAAATAATCATACATATTGCTTTGAGTATTAAGAAGACCAGAGGATGGTTCTTTGGTGAGGATCACTTCGAGGAATAAGCATGCCTGTAGTGCTGATGTCTGTAGTGCTAAGCAAACTCATGATTCCTTGGAAAATCACACTGGTTTACCTTGTAAAAAGAGCTGTGTTCAGGTATTTAGTAAGACAAATTTGAGTGGCTTCTCAAGTTTGCAACATGGATGAAGTCCACATGTTCTTGGTGCAGACCTAACAGGACAGTCTGGATGATGGCGGTGATGGTTCCCAGAGGAGTTGAAGATCCCTGTCAAGCACAGAGCATTCAGTGCTATGAGCACAGGTGGCTTTAGGAGGAGCTAGTAGCTGATGATTAATTGAACAGTTTCTGGGAGTTGCACTGCATTGAGTTTTCTTGTTGTGTCATTGTGATTCCTTTTTCAGCCATCTTGCAAGGCTGTGAACAATATAAGCTGTTTGGCCTGTGTTCAGAAAGCATTGCCCTTTATGTCCCACTCTGCTGAGCCACAGCAATTGCCTCAGGAGGTTCTGGGAGATGCCTGCCGCAAACCCCATGCTTCTTTGGCCCGTGTCATATATAACCTGGGAGCTGAATGTACCTGACCTCCTCCTAGTGGAACAGATGCTTTGGCCCCAGCTGTTAGCTGGGCCCCTAAAGGAGAGAGGACCATCTGGTCCTATGAGTGTAAAAGCAATGTGCTTTTACACATGACCACTGAGAGTATTTCTAAAGGTTCATAAATATAATGTTTCAGTCCAAGAAGGACAGCTATTATGCGACAGAAAAGCAGACAGAGAAACAAATTAAGAAGTCTTGACTGGTAGCACAGTCTACATGCGGTGTTCAGTAGGATGTCAGGCCAATGTAAGCAGTTTTCATGGCTTTCTGCAGCCTGCTATTGCTTCTGTGGCAAGGATTCAGAACTTGAAAACTCTCCATACTTTACCTGGTATGTTAAATAGACTTTCATGACATTCCCAGTGGATAGAGAGCATGTGTAATCTGGCTCCCAGTTATAGCATAGTGACAGGAACAGGCACAGGGAAAATACTTGCTGTAGCTGGTACATAAATCTTGTTTTTTTCCCCCCTTTCTCTGTCTGATTGTCCAAATGTGGCTATTTTGCAGTTGTGAATCTTGGCTTGCGATAAGGGGGAAAGGTTTAAATAGTATTGCATCCAGCAACCTGCCATCCTGATTTACTGCATGTGACTCAAAAGCCGATGCTTCTACCAGGCTCTTGCTAGGCTTTCAAGCTGAGCTTCACAACAATCCTGCTCTTGCACTCACCAGCTTTGTCAGTACCGCAGAAAACTAGCCAGGCTCCTCTGTTCAACTATATCATTATTTATGCATGGCCTTATTAAACTACGGCCAACCTTTAGATGAGAGTTTAAGTTACACTTACTTGTCAGCAGGAATGGCTTAAAAGGAAGTGGCATTCAGCCTGAGCTGGAAAACAAAACTGAGATTGGCTCAAGTCATTTTCCAGGGAAAAACTGAGTGATTCGAACGCCTTTGATAGGAGCTGGGTGTGCTTCCCTTCCATTCTAGTCCACATTTTCCAACTCTGGCCATCTGTCTGGGAGGGGAGGAGGACCAGTGAGACCATTGTCAAGCATTAGCCACAACTGCTTGTCCTGGAATAAATACTCTGTTGTGGAGACTGAAGGCTGGTAACTAGGGTGGAGACAGTCTTTGAATGTTGTGTCATGCTGTCCTGTGCGACAGCGTTTTCCTAGCAATTGTGGAGTCGCAATGGAAGGCACTCCTTTCTGGAATGCTGTTAGAGGGTGTTTCCTCACCTCACCTCCTGAATCACACAGTCTTTGCAGAGAAAGGTGAAACAACATATTTTCCCATGGAAAATTGACAGTAATGGAAGGCCAC
>JAVHNF010034995.1:3727-19567 GCA_034783455.1 Micropsitta finschii | reverse complement strand
CACTTCGAAATGGTAGATTAAAAATCAAATACAGGAGGGAAAGTAAAGGCATGCTCAAAATGACAGTGAAGTGTTATGATAAAATGATAAGTCCCTGTAAAATTAGTGCCTCAGTGATAGAGCTGCATGTCCAGGTAAGCACAAGAAGGCTTTGTTCCCTGCTTTGCCAATGGGCCCCAGACACCTATCTTTCATTATTTTTAAAGCATAAAGAACTAGGGAAACAACTCACAATGACTTCCTTGAAAGAATCTCTGTCACTGATTGTCTTATCCGCTATACATCCAGACTGATTCAGGTAGTGGTAGTTCTCCGGTACAGATAAGTAAAAAGCATCTAATGATGGGAGAAAAGAGGGTGAGTAATAAAAAAGCCAAAAACAAAAGCACCCCACAAATCACTATGTCAAACAGATCACAATTCATATGCTCAAAAATTACAATGATGTGAAAACCAATGTCTTTTATATTAAGAACAGATTTGGGTTTTTATTTTGCTGGTTTTTGCTTTATTTAGCTGCACGTTAGAGGCAACTCTACTTTTTAGCATGCAAAGACAGCAGGCCCAAAGGGAGATGCCGAGGCAGCTTTAGGTAGTTTTGCACATATACAAATGTCATTTCTTTTGTTCAGTGGATTTATTCTTTATGAGAGAGGATTAGAGGAACCAGAATTATTTCTCTCTGTTGCTGTGGAGTTATTTAGTACCAGCAAAAATATTCAGCTTAAACAGAATGAGGCATGTTTGTCCCCAGGTAATTCTCCCAGGGCTACAGCAGGAGCTGGGAGAAAAATTACCAGCAGCTCAGTGACAACCTTCAACTAAGCAGGCTGCTTTATCCAGCTGAGCTCAAGTTCACACTCATCAAATCCCAGCTGAATAAATAACCTATTTCTCTGCTTGTGTTAGTGGGTTTCTGCAGTTAAATTCTCCACTACTGTCACCATGGTTGACCACTAGCAGGAAGCTACTGCAGTTGTGTGGCTTGTGCTTTGTCACTCACCTTTCTCTCTCTCTTCTATCCCTGCCAGCAGAGCATAGAATATATGATAATTTCTTTCCCCAGGGTTTTGTCTTACCACACGATTCTGTCAAAGTAAAAAATAGTTTCCATTTAAGCAATAATTTTTAAGATTTTTTTTTATACACAAATTCAAAGAAAATATTAAATCAAACAAAATTAACCGAGAAAAAGCCAATATCAACTTACTTTTTCCAATAAATCTATCACCAGGAAGAAAAAACTTCAGTCAAGGAATACAGTAAAAAGCAATTAATACACAAGCTATTTATAACATTCCTTCTTTCATCTGAGACAACAGAAGAGCATCATGGCTTTTTCTTATGCCTACTGCTATAACAAAATGAATAATGTAGCAACAACAATGATATTGCAGAAGTTCTAATACCATTATGTTTCCACACCTCCTGCTCCTCCATCCCATCAAAACTGGACTTGTCATGTTCTGGATTGTAAACATCTGCTTTCCTTTCCTTTTTCATTTCCCTAAAGCTTGGAAACAGCTTTTAAGGATGAAATTTGTCCAACTGCAAAAGCAGCTTATGTTCAAAACATAACTCAGGATACTGTGGGTATATTCCTCATCTCTACACCTCTGCTGCTCTGGTAGAGCTGGCTTAGAGTGCAATTTTGCCAAATGCAGGATAAATCCAAGGATTTAACCCACCCAGGCTCATACTCCAGAAATTCAGCAGCTCTGCTCTTTCAAGTGCTTTTCCAGAAAAGTTAGAAGTTTATCTTTGGATATAATAAATGAAGGCAATAGATGACAACTGAAGTTATCCCCAAGAACTCAGGCTGTTTTAGCTCACTAGGTAGGAATGTGCACGAGCCATGCCAGCACTAGCAATACAAGATCCTGATCCTCTGAGAGCACATAAACCTCACCCCACCACAAATGGACATGTATTTGTGTGCACAAGCACATGCATAATTTGGTGTTACTGCTTCCCTTTCCCAGCTACATCAGCTCTATTTAATTGTGTATGTTTCCAGACAGGGTGAAAGGACAGACAAGGAAAAGGCACTTCTCTAGCAAGCCCTCCACAGAGGTACAGGGGAGGAGCCTGCAAGCAGGGGTAAAAATCACCAAATGAGGATACAATCTATAATTCTTCCTCCCTGAATGTTTCCTTTTTGACAGATGTTCAGCTGAATGAACTTCCCAAAGCGGCTTGAGTTGTTGTTGTAAACAGTCTTCGCATTGCCAAAAGCCTCCATAATTGGGCTGCAAAAATACAGAACGACAAGAGCATTAACGTGTGACCTGCATGCCAACAGCTTCACCCGGGACTGCTGAAACGAACAGCACTCTGAACAGTTAGTTTCTGACACCCTCCTCAGCCTACATCCTCAGTACTACCCTCAATCATTAACAATGGGCATCTCAATTTTCTATGAAAAGATGCAAGTATTCAAGCAGCAGGAGGATTAATGGCACTAAACTGCTCTGCAGCTTACTCTGTAACTGCTCAGAAGATGCACACAATTCTCACTGCAATACTCAAATTATAAGACATCTCAGCACATGCAAATTGCTAGACAGATGTAGGGAAAATAGTCGTCCTAAGGCAACTGAAAAAGAAATAATTATCAAGATACGGCAGCTAAAGCAGAGATGAAGCACGATAAACAGAAGTAATAGCATCTCAAATTGTCTTTCCTTTTAAACAGTTTAGAATCATGTGTTACTTCATTTGAACAGAGATGTTTTTTTTCTGCTTGCGTAGAGTGTGTCCAATTTATCTGATGTATTTGCTCATCTGTCTTATCAGTTCTCCTTATCCTCCCTTCCCTCAGCATGCTTTTATCATTTGCACACTTCATACGTGCTGTTTCTTGTTCTACCCTATCCTCAGGTTATACGAAACAAACCAATGGCATCTCCCTCCCACCACCCATTTCCCTCACTCTGAATTCAGTCCCTCCAAAAATGAAAGCCATGACTAAAGCTCTGTCCATTTCAAAACTCTGCTTCTTTTTGCCTATTAAAATAGACCATTTTGCTCACAACTCTCTAGAGCAGCCAGGTAATTCTATTTAATGGAGAATTTCCTAGCTTCCAATACTACTGTTCAGTAAACATGCCCACATCTTTAATTACACTGCAAGCTATTACTTCAATAACAAGGCTTACATCTTCTGGAAAAAATGCCTGTGTATTAAAGGACCTAGTACCTGCTCTCAAGAATAGCTTGCTCCACACAGAAGGCTCTCTCTTTGCAGGAGAGCTCCAGCGAATGTTGGCTCATTGCAGACAAGAACTTGAGAATCAGCTTAGTGCTTTCCGTCTTACCAGCACCACTTTCACCACTGAAAGAAGAAGAGGAGGGAAGTGTTTGTACAGTTCCAGCTGCAGTGGAAAAGCCCTCTGTCTGGCCAGCCCTCCCAACCATAAATTACCAGAGGTCAGGAAGACTGAGGTGATTAGAAATTATACCCAAACAGCAGCAGAATACCCCTTTAAGCTTGCTGAATATGACATTCAACAGAAAATTCAAGCTATCTTTAGACATCATGCCACTGTTCAGACAGCATTTCAAGGAACTGATTACATAAGGATGAACAACACCTATGAGGCAACGAATAGCATTCTGAACACAACAGCTATCAAACAGTTCTCACCAACATGGAAAAACAAAGTTAGAACAAAGGCATGGCAATGGTTGGGGAGAAAATCCAGAATATGAATTAAGCTTGAAAAGCTTGGTATTACGTTGCAGCAATCTAGCTAAGGAGAGAGCCCTGGTGTGAGAATGAGGAGGTTAGAGACACCAATAAACAACACACAAAGGCTACTAGTGTAATTAATACTGATATTCTCAGTGAGCTACATATTCTTTAAGCAAACTTTTTCAATGCCCAACCAAATAAACCAGATTCACATTAGTTCAAAATACACACTTTTCACCTCTCAACACTATCAGAGATGTAAAGCCTTTCCTCTTCATTCACAGCAGAACAAACCTATTTGATGATGCTCAATCAAGATTTTAAAAATTGCTAGTTTTTAGGAAGTTAGATTAGTTAGTAAGCAATCACGCTGATGTAAACAGAAAACAATATACTTCAAAACCAGCACTCAAAAAGGGAAGGTATAAATTTGTCTCATTTCTTCTATATCATTTCCCTTCAATTACGTAGCCTTGTAATTAAAAACACACTGTGAAACATTAAGAAACAGAAGTCGCAGTTAAAAGTTTGTCTAGTGTGGTTACTTTTCACCTGAAGTCATGGCACATCTATCATAAGATGCAGCCTAATTCCTACTTTTTCTATCTCCTAATTAAGCTGTACCTAATTCAAGTTTACTCCAGTTTACAGGAAATCTCATCATGGGATTTTGATCTCATCCTACTCTTTCCATTGTAGCAAGTGGGTGTTTTGTCACTGACTTTGATGGATCGCAACTGGGCACATGGAGCAAGCTGTTCATTTGACAGTCTTCTGTTGTGCCACTGCTGAGTGATTTTAGGTTATAACAAAGTATAATGATGCTTTCTGGACCAAAAAAAAGCAAAGAAGAGAGGGACAGCCCAAGAAAGCAGCCTGGCATTTTCCTGCAAATGACTGCTAACAATTAGAAAAATAATCAGGGAAAAGGCATTCAGATAACTATGAGACACAGTTTTGTAGCTGAAATTTAAGTGTTTCCCAAGAAGAACCATAGAGTCTTTAAAATACTTCATAAAACTTCATACAGGATATGCTACCTACTGATACACCGCAGCAAATACACTTCATCCATCATACTTACACCATCTCAGACAAATTCTGTGGTATTTTTATGTTAGCTTTACTGATGCCTGCCTTTTTTTTTTTTGTATTTATCCCCTTTCTCTTTGCAGGCTCTCACTCACTATGTTCCTGTGCCAACAAAGGAAATATTTAATATTGCCTGTATTTAATACCCACCCCTTATACAAAACATTTCTACTGCAAGAATAGAAAGAGCTTCACAAACCTTTGCAAAAATTCATTAAGTGATATGTACTTATTCCTGCCTAAATTCTCACCCTCTGAGCAGTGTATAGATCAACAGCAGCGATATGGGTACCAAGGAGGACATCAGCTCTTTCACTGATACCATCCTTCCTTTCCTCCCTGCCTCTTGTCCCATGCTCTAGAGCATCTGTAGTTCTATGGAAGCTGAAAGTTACCTCACTGTAATTGAGAGCAATTCTACAACTGAAATATCATAGAATAGTTAGGGTATCCAAAGCTAATGGAAAAATATTTCCTGTGCCTATCTCTGGTACAGTTGGTATTATGCACAATTATACACTCTTGATTTTTTCGTAGAATACAAGAGGCCCAGAACTGGGTCAGGCCAAAGATCTACCTGCCCACTGTCATATCTCTGACAGTCACCAAATGGAGATGCCCAAGAAAGACATATGATACTGTCCTTCAGTGTTCTTTCAGATTCCAGCTATTTGCTGTTCAGAGGGTTCCTGATCTAAACCTAGTTTCTACATGTCTTGTAACCCTCAACGGATTTATCATCCATGAGTTTCTAACCATGCTCCCTTAAAAGGCATATGATCATGTCTTGTTCTTTCAGATTTGCCTCCTATTAACACCATTTCATGCCCCTTAGTTCTCATATTGGAAGGAGAATCCAATAACTTATAGCAGCACCCTCTCTACTGTCCATGATTCCATGGATAGCTCCCACAATTCAGGTTGCCTGTTTTCTTTAGCCATTCCCACAAACAGAGCCATACTATGCTTCTGATCATTCCTCTGAATCACCTCAACGTCCTCCTGGATATAAATCAAGGGGGGAAAAGGCTTGTGCAAAATACTCAAGGCATGAGCAAAGGATGCATTTACCCAATGACTTCTATTCATTTACTAGTAACCCCTCTATTCAGTTTTACAATAACTACTGAGCACCAAGTGCATGGGTTCCTGGAGCTCTCTAGCATGGCAGTAAGATCTTACCCTTGAATGCTGTTGTTCAGCTTGGGGCCCATAATTTTATGTGTGTCAAATTGACTCTGCATTTTTCCTTTATGAAAGCCTTTATAAAAAACAATTATCAATGAGATGAAAATCAAGAACAAGAATGCTAAACTTTAAAAGTGTTTATTCTACCTTACAGCACATTTGCTAGCAGTAGGTTAAGTGGGATCAATCTTTCAGACTCCTTAGAAAGCCTACACCTACAAGAAGCTGCCAAGGCTAGTAAAAGGGTGATGTTTTTTAGTGCACAGCCAACATTTCCAGCAACCTTTCCATGCCATGAGTTCAAGTGTCAGCTCATTCTACATCACTACATTCAATATTGCGAATATATTAAGTGTGACAGCAACCCACAAGGCCCCCACCTAGGAGATCTCTAGACTTTCTCCATGACTTGTTCTATGTAGGGCATCTCGCTAAGGGCACAGCAGCCTAGGCTCCAGACTGCCGCAGTGGAAAAGGGGTCACCAAGAGAGACTCCTTATTCTGAAGGCCATAACCCAAGTGAGGCAGCATCAGCACCACTCTAAATCATTTCTCAGTTCTGTCTGCTAGCTTTAAAACAACAAAGACAAACACACACAGACAAAATAGGCCCCTTCAGCAAATATAGTTCATCAGAGGCACATGTGAATTTTGGTGTGTCAGTCTCATATGAATGTCTTCCCATCACAAGTCTGGGTCTCATCCAAAGACTGGTTTTATTCACATTGATTTTCAAGCTGAACAACAAAAACAAAAATGTCAGGCCATCATATGATAACAGAGAGAACAAACTGCTGTCAGACTGATTTTACACTCACGGCACTGACTTGAATGTCATTCAGGGTGACTGTTGCTGCTCCTTCAACTGCTTTACACTTCTTTTTGAGTGCTTTCAGGTAATATTAACTGCCACTGTCTCAGAGAAGAGCATGTGTTCACTTGTGCACAGACCAGACCACTTTAAATTAAGTAGCAACAACAAAAAAACCAAACCTCCCCTAAAAATATTTTCCTATTCTTACAATAAAGGAGTAGAGGTTTGAACTTGGTCCTGACTTATGAACAACAGATAGATAATCATGGGGGAATTTAATCCCTTCCCTACACCAGGACAAGCTGTTTGGCTATTCCTTGAGTAAGATGGACTCCCTTCATGCTCCTGTTGAGGCACTCAGCTGAAAACTCAGATGTTAATATTATTTCTTGTTAACATCTCTGCTGTAGCATTGAATTTAACTGTGGTGGGCTCCCCCCCTTATTTTAAATTGAACTGTGGTAAGGTTCAGATGAAGACGAAGCTGAGCATTCACTGATGTAGATGTTCTTGTCTACATGAAAACAGATAAACAGCCAGATACAGGATTTTTAGCCTGGGAGAGCAAAAATCCTATTTCACAACTCTGTAAAAATGCTAATGCAGAGCTTGTGCACAGCTTCTTCAATATGACATTTTGTTGACGTTTTAGGCTGCTAAATCATTTTTTGCAGCATTTTCATGAATTAAAATAAGCCTGTGTAACACAGACTGATAAACAAGCATCTTCAGATGACTCCATTTAATATCATCTCCTCTGCATTTCCATTGTCTTTACCTCTGGTCTGGGCGGTTATACTGGAAAAATGGTCTTGCATTTATATTACACATTGAGTCAACACCGATGACAGCTTTTAATTCAGGTTCTCACGTTAACCTTCACATCCTACCCCCACCTAGACAAATATCCCAAGCATTTCAAAACAGCAGAAGCTTTTTCACAGGTTTTCGTGCTTTGCAGTGCCTTAAACAAGCAGTTGCAAAGCAGAGCTGAGCTAATTCTGGACGCCAGCAGAGGGCACTTCAAGTCCACAGGATCAGCAAGAAGCGTTCAGCACCGCACCCCATGGGTGCCACTGGGATTTTAAGATCCAAAAGTTAGGAGAAGGTGAAACTGCATATCAGAATGTGAAGCCTACACGAACAATTCACTCATTTTAAATGCATGTAACTGTTAACTGTGTTTTCATGATGCGACAGATTTTCCTTTATACCATCTCTTACATTAAATACAAGACCAGAATATTTGCTTGAATTCAGACACTGCAGAGCTCCACTTTACCATTTTTATTGAATATCAGTTGCAACGAAGAAAGCCTGTGAGTGACTTGTTGCAACATCTAATTCTAAGCCAGATGAAGCAGGGACAACCAGGATGCTGAATTTGATAAGCACACTGTAATACCTCCATTTCTGATGCCCCAAACTGAGTATATGATCAAGGGCACTTTGCTCAACCTCCTAAGGGCCAGTGAAAATTTTCAGTAATCTTAAAAAACCCTGCTTTGAGTCCTCCAGAAATAGGCAGATAATATTGGTTTAGAAAAGTAGATTTGACTTCTTATTTTTCTTATTTGAATTGTGTGTTCCCCCAGTTTCTGTAGAAACGAGGTACCCTCACAAGGTTGTACTGCGACCATTGTCTAAACCATTGAACTTACACAAATCATTGTTTTAAAAGGGACTGCTAATGCAGAACTTTTCCACATTATGGCTTATCTAACCAAGTTTTACCATGGTTTACACAGCGGGGACTGCTGGAAACTCCTCCGGAATATCAGAGATTTCTGTTTATGTCCTTTTTAGGACACAACCTGCTTTTCTCTTGGCAGCTTGTGGGGAACTGTTAGGAAAAAGAAGTTACTTGAGCCAGTACAAAATGGCAAAAATACTGGGGACCACCTGCTAGGCACCAGAAATTATTTTGGTTCCCAAAATTTTGTGTACATGGACTGTTAGCAAGTAACTACTTGGCATTAAAATATGAAATCATGACTCCAGGCTAGCCATTTGCATATGACAAAGATCTTTGCACACTCCATCTTTTCTTGGAATGTCACCTGGACTCAGTTTTGTATGCACAGTACTATGTACTAAGTAACAAAAAAGGAGAAATACATTGAAGAAAGCTGAAAACCACAAACAGTTCTCTCTGTGCCACAGCCAGACAGAACCTGACAGCAGGCAGGGACTGTTACCTGAGAACTTGCAGAAAGTTGGAACCAGACCTAGATGTGTTGCATCTGATCCACAGTTCTAACAACAGCTGGGGTGCTGCACTACCTGTGCTAAACTCTCCTCTTACACAGGAAGCCTTGCAAACTGGCCTGTAATCTTAAAAGCCAATAGAAACTGTGTCCTGCAGAAGGTGCTGCTCTCTGCCTCATTCCTCTCTCTACCCATGCCATGGTCCCATGGTTGTCACAAGGGCTCCCCTGTGGAGGTTGTGAGACAGCCAAAATTGTGTCACCTTCTGTCTGAAGCGCATTCCACACTTAGTATGTGCTGCAAACAGGCTTAATTACAAAACATTGCAAAGGTGAGAGAGGAAAGGGAAGGGAAACACAACCTCTCTCACATCACCCCCCAAACATCGCCCCCCACTGGGAGCTCGATGGCTGCTGCCACACTGCCACTGCCACCAAGCTGCTCTTCCTGATCCTGCAGGCAAGTCTTTGGTTTCCTTGCCTTCATGAGAGCCAACGCAGATGAGCTGGCAGGCAGGGAAAGGGAAAAGAGTTGGCTGCATTTTCAGCTCTTCTGGAGCAAGAAGGAAGGAGGAGCTGAAAGCAGCAAAAAGCTATTGAAATGCCAACTGCTCTCAATGTACATTGGGCAGCAGCTAAATCCTGAGTACCAGTGCCACAGTGGATCAAACAGGAAGCTATTTATCACCATTAAATTAAAACACAACAGATTAAGCAAGGGAGATTAATCAGGAGGAATTAAGTGGCTGAAAATTGTTAAGGGTTTTCTCCTTTGCTATTCTTATTTACCACACATCTTGAGACTGGTAGGATATTTGTTTTACTCCTCTTGACACAGCATTTAGGGTCTAGTAGTAACAAGCTACTGAGCTGCACAGGGAATTTTTATCTACCAGGGAAAGCACTTAGGGTAACATTAGATGGGTGAGTAGCAAAAAAATGCACAAAACTACAATAGATTTTTTTCATTAAATGAAATTGCAAGCTGTATAAGAATAACTAACATTTTGTTAGAGGTCCACAGGATGATACAGAGCAAGTTCAGATCTCTCTCCCGAAACTGATGGTTTAAAAACCTACAGGCTTTTGGAGTTCTCTATGCGGTCCAAACCCATGATCCTAAATCATCTTGGAAGCCCCACCAGCAGGGGCAACCAAAGCAGCAGGAGCAGCTGCTACTTACCTGATGAGGATGCACTGGCTGTCATGGCGCTTCCAAAGGCAGCGGTAGCACTCGTTGGCCACAGCGAAGATGTGAGGTGCGATCTCCCCCATGTGGTGCTTGCTGTATCGCTCCATGGCGGCGCAGTCGTACAGTCCTGGGATGCTCTTGTAAGGGTTCACAGAGGCGACTATGGAGCCAATGTAGGTCTGCAAGCACACAGCCCCCACAGAGTTGTTATTACACACAGGGTGGAACAGATTAACACTCTTCTCAAATGAAAGACAACAAATACATGTTTGCAAAAGCCTAGCAATCCCACCTGATTGATGAAGGAAAGCATGAAGACACTGTCTATTTGGACTTTGGTAAAGCATTTCACACAGTCTCCCACAGCATTCTTCAGGAGAAACTGGCTGTTCATGGCCTGGAGAGCTGCATTTTTTGCCAGGTAAAAAACTGGCTGGATGGCTGACCCCAAAGAGTAGTGGTGAATGGTGTCACATCTAGTTGGTGAACAGTCACTAGCGGTGTCCCACAGGGCTCAGTATCGAGGCCACTCTTATTTAATATCTTTTTTGATGATCTGGACAAGTGGATTGGGTGCGCCTTCAGTAAATCTGCAGGCAACACCTGCAGTGGTTGGACTTGAGGATCTTAAAGGTCTTTTCCAACCTACATGATTGTACAATACTATTTTCCCTGTTTTCTTTCTTTACAAAAACTTGTTTCCACCTCTGTCGCATTTTCATTGTTACCCCACCTACAGCACGGAGCTTCTTGGCTGTACAAATCCCTGCCTTAACACTGCTTACAGATGCACAGTAATGCCTATGAGCACCGGTCTACAGCTGCTTCTCATGTGTTTGTTGTGACTTGCTGAACTTACTAAAAACCTGACTGTACCCCAGGTACTGGTGAAAAAGTCCATATTTCTATGCAGAGTATCCAAGTCCTTCCCTGCTACTCATTTTTAAAACAGAAGTGGCAGACACTGTGGTAGACACTAGCACCATCATATGTTGTCAGGTCCTAAGAAAAGCACATGAACTGGCAGATGCTCTCAAAACACTTGGTTTCTGCAACTTAATTTATTACTAGTTTGCTGTGCAATGACAGCTGATTAGGCATTCATTTCTATCCCATTGCAATTAGGCAACACATCAGTTAAAACCACTCAGGTAGCAGCTTATACCCATTCCCACTGCCTTAATTCATTAGGCTGCAGCACTCTCGTCATTTGCCACAGTCTATTTGCGATGCTGTTCATTTTCTCAGTCACCCTCTATGCACGTCAACACATTTCTCAGACGAAACTGAACTGAGGTAGGAGATAAAATGAAGCATGCTCTTTCCAGGATTTCCAGCACATCTGCGGCACGTGGAATTAATTGACATGTGCCGTGTTACTGCTGTGATGATAATTTCATTTTGTCAAGCACCTTTTCTGCAGTTGCAGGCAGGAAGCTGACACCTGGCTCCAACAGCCTTGCAAAGCCTCCAGCCCTGCAACACGGTCCCCATGTACAGACAGATGCTTCACCAGCAGTCAGCCCTCTCGTGCTGACAGGAGCCAGCTGTGAAGCTGACAGCAGGACTGGGGCTCTCTTCACCTCCTCAGCACCCTACCCACAGAGGGCTTGCTAAGGCGAGCAGCATCTTGCATGACACAGAACACAGCCCCCCATGCTCCCCCTGCAGCCTCCCTCTTCTCCTGGGGGCACTCACTGAGACCAGGGGCCATTGTTTCCCTTCACCATTTTCCTTTCCTCTCTGTCTGTGTCTTCCACAGCATTTACATTCCACCTCTACCTTACTCCCCCCTCCTCAATTCACATGTAATTATCACTGTGTATCAGCTCTGCTTTCTCACTGTTACCCTGCTGTTTCATTCCCCATTATCCACCTGTTCATCCTGATCACACCCAGCACAAGCAGCAGCTTTGAGCTTTCGCTAAGAGGACTACAGCAGTGTCCTTGAAGTTATGACAATTTTATTAGCTGTGAGGGGAGTATTCCTCCTTGCTGTAACTCAAGTACCCTTTACAGAGCTGGGAACTTACAGTCTGTGTGCTTTATAACCCACTCCCCCACCACCCCCCCATGCTGTGCAATAGCCCAGAAGGTTTCATGTAGAGGAAAGATATCATTTCAACACAAGATCATATCACAGGGCAATTACAGCATTAAGACAACAGCTTAATTTCCTGGGATCATCCTCTCTTGGGCTCTTAAATAACTAACAAGGTAGTCCCTAAGAACAAACTTCCCCGGTTGGATACATATTTCAGCACAGACTGAACGAGCAAACTCTTAGAGGGATTTCTTTGAATACATGAATAGAGTGCAAGCACGAGCAGTAAAACAACTACAGAACTTGTTCTTTACCTTGCTAACGTCTGACAAAAGCCTTACTAAATTGTAAGAACAGTAACTTGAGGCATGCCATCACAACAGATGTCATGGCAAAGAATCAAATAAAAAATCCCTATGAAACATGGTACCATCTAACTTCATAACTGTAAACATCCACTCTATAGATTCTGCAGGATCAAGCACCTGACAGTCCAACATTACCAGCCAACAGATCTTCCTGTGATAGATACAGCACTGGCAAAACTGTACCACCACTGGTTAGAGTTTGACTTTTATTGCTTCTCCTATTGCAAATGGTAAATAACGTAAGAGGCGACAGCAGCCCACTTCTGCACAGACTTACTTGACATGAGGCAGTCTTTCACATGGCTTAAACATTACTTCCAAAAATGGCATCAACACTTCCAGAATACTAGTAACTACTGAGAATAAGAAAAGTCATCTGGCTTCATTGCCTCATTACTCATGTAAGGTAGCATACAGAAAAGGTAGTGTATCATGGCAATAACAGGAACCTGGTGAATAGCAGAAACAGTACGGGTGAAAACAATTCCGGAATCACCTGATCCTTAGGACAAGCCATACTTTAAAAATTCTTTCTCCTTCCTTCAGCAAAAATGTGAAGAACCACAGCCTCTACTGAAATAGCTCCTATTTTGTGGCTCCAGTCTTCTGGTGCTTTGAGTATGTATAACCCTTTTGCAAAACAAGGTAAATGTGTGCACAAATCGCCACCAAATTATAATGATACAGACAGAATAAAATCAAGCCCTGAAAAAACTAACTTCTTCATCCCAAGGAAAGATCACAAGAACAGCTATATTCTTCACAGACACAGAGGATGAGATTTGTCATCTACCAAATGTCATAGTCCAACACAGAAACCGCCAGCCACACAAGGTAACTGCATGGACTAAGTAGGAGTTTGCTGGCCAAAGTGAACATTTCACCTTAACCCAAGGTAGCTCAGCAAGGTATTGATGAGCTGAAGCAGCTCTGTTATTAAAAACCATTCCTGCTGTTAAAAGAGTTCCTATAAAAAGACAATTCTTCCCAGTCTTTTCAAATTTCCTCTGGGATACTCAGCAGCAGCAAGATCTGCCACAAGAATAATTTCCTACATCCCTTCCAGTCACTTTCCCATCTAGTAACTATCACATGCTCTTACTAGGAGCAGGATTTTATAAACAGTAGATCCTACTCCTGGCTAGCCTCTACCCTGGCACCTCTAAGCACCACGAAGTCAGGGACTTGAGGTACGGCGTGACCTGCACCTACAGGCAGAAGAGCAGCACCGCTTCACCACCTCCCTCCCTGTTCTTGGGGCTCTGCTTTTCCTCCCCTGAGGACTCTGAACAGCTGCCCAACATAACCCCTATTTGGGAGGGCAGACTTTCTGGTTTTGCAAGTGGAAGAACCTTAGAAGCAAGTTAAACCAGTGTAAAGATACACAAAAATGGAGGGCCGTTCAGCAGATGGGTATTGTCTCCTGAATGCTATTTCTGCACAAGGCATCAGCATACCGCAAATTAAAGAAGTTAACAGTCAGAAGCAGGATCTCTAGGTTACTTGATTATGCTAACATCACAAGGCATCCATTTAGATGAAAGTTCAGAAAAGGTATTTTCACATAAGAATGTCACTTCCACTTTGCTTAAAAAGAGTGAATCAATTTTTCCCTTTGTTCTTTGCAGTTTCTAATCTGATTCTTGCAGTCAATAATTACTTACTTTAATGAAAGCACTCCAAAGCAGTTATGAATAGGAAAAATGCTCATACATCTGCCAGAGCACTAGCAAGCAGAGAGGGCTTCTGCAGACTTCCAGTTGAAATAGCTTGAGGCGTATTTCAGAGAAATACTGTGCAGAACTCCTGTCACAAGCCTGACTTCTTAAACGGCAATGAAGAGGACAGTTTACTTTTCTGTTATGTGACTGACTCAGCACTTTAGACAGAACCGCTCACAGACTCTTTAATTTGGTTGGTACAGACTAAAACAGCAACAACTTGTTATCAGATCACTGCTAATCCATTAGTTTAGAACTTATTGGAATTAATTTGAGTTATTCAGCCCCAAACCCAACATAGCGCTTTGATTATCATATTAAAAGGTTGGGTTCCTTTTCCACTTCCAAATTTTTACTGAAATTTCACATTTGACACTGCATCTCTCAAAACACTTTTGGTCACAAAGCACAGACATTCCTACTCCCCCTTTTAGCACAGAGTAGAGGAAATAAGATTGTTTGCTGATCCTCTAAGGGGACTTTCAAAATTAGAAGTTCAAGCCCTGTCTTCTCAGCTAGTCATTCAATAAGGTGATTGCATCTCAAGAGCCAAAATGAAAGATGTGCTTGAGAAAGGAAGAGATTTTTCATCAGTTCTCTGAATGCTTTTTTGTTTTGCTTGTTGCCTTCTGATAGCAATCAGCTTTGAACCCGGGTCTTGAAATCACCCCAGACTTCTTCAAACACTTGAAGACAATTAGTTCTTTAACAAGGTTCAAGAGCTTGCAAAGATTTCTGATACCCACAGAAATATTCTAGAAAAACTTGCAGTGGTCAGAGTTGTCCCCGTCTAACAGAAAGGTTTGGCTTTGTTTTTTAAGGAAGACACAGTCTGCATTATTTTGATGTCAAACAAATGTAAATGATGTAAAAAGCTTAAGTGGTTAAAATACACTTTTTCAAGTTAGCTTAAAATTACAAGAAACGGGTATGCAATAGATGAACTAAAAATATAGTTTGAAATGTCTGTCTTTCCCATGCAGAAAAAGGCCTTTGGACTAAAAGAGGAAAAAGTAGAGCAAGAAATTTACCCTTTAAAATTTTCTTCACGTTCTCTACACGGAAAAAGCAATGAAAAAGGAAACTACTCTAATGCAAGATCATTTAATTAGTCCTATAAACCAAACAGACTAAATACAGCAGGACTACCTTGCTCTCCATCTTCTCCCCTCTGGAGATGCTTTTTGGGGTATATCCTTTCAGGTTTGCTCCATATCCAGTAATCATCCACCTTCCACTTCTTCCCTTTTATGTCAAAGATTTCTGCATCTCAACAGCAACTTCTCTATTTCTGAGGATCCTTTATGACTTCTGTGTTGTACTCAAGCTTGCTCTTCTCATTTAAGGCCATCAATTTTATCCCACGCTTCTTCTCATGACCTCCTTTCACCCTCTAAATCAAGGTACCCCTCTGTACTTCCCAAACTTCTAGCACTCAAAGACATCCCATTCCTCCTTAAATAAATAAGGGTACAAAAAGGGGGGGGAAGATGGACAATGATGACAACTTTTTTCTGCTC
>JAVHNF010034992.1:40560-58458 GCA_034783455.1 Micropsitta finschii | reverse complement strand
TGATCCGTTGTCAGGCACGACACTTCAAAAACTCCTAGAGGTTGTACAAGAAATAAAGACGTGGACAAAAATCTATGACTAGTAGATTAATCTTGAGATTGTATTAACTACATTGATTTAGTGTTTAAAAGAACACAGGCTATTGCTCATGTAAGACCCCAATTCTTTGTGTAGTCTGGCAACTTGTAGTAATAAGATTCAGCATACACAGAAGTAGAAAAATCAAGGCTTTAGTATTAAGAACTTATGCCCTATGAACGCAAATTTAATGCCCTTGAACACAGCTGTACACAGTTTTAGCATCCAAAGGTTCCAACTATCAGCTATTAAAACTAGTAAACAGTCTAAACTATTAACAGAATTTTTAAACGACATTTACCTTCAGAATCAGGCTTCATAATAGCTGTAAGAAATGCATGTGGAAACAGATTTGCAGTATCCCTTCTTGTTCCTTTAGTTACAAATGTGTTTTCTGAAAAGTATATCCCATGGACATCAACTTCTGACCCCAAGCCCATCAAATGCCAGGAAACCACACTTCCTTTACACATCTCAAGACCAGGTTGATTTCCGTACATATAACCATTAATGGCTGTAGAAGATTTGAGGAAGCAAAACCCACCTTGATTAACACATTACTTAATTCTGCAATACAGATTAAATAATACACACTTCAGATGTAATGTGATGCCCCAGACTGTCAATAATAAGTTTCATCACATCAGCAAAACTAGAGAATCAATTCAAGCAAAGCTTTTCAAACCCACTGTTTAAAAACAATCACTAACTGTTTTCCTTTTCAACATCTAAAGCACAGTTAGGTGACTTGACTGGTGGAACTTCCACTGTTTTATAGCAGTTAAGTATTCAGGATACATAAAGCATCCTGTTTTATACCCTGCAAGACCCTCCAGCCACACAATAGAGACAATATGAAGTGGGTTTTAGCTACTCTTGTACAAAGCTTTCAAAGCCTGGGCCTCACAGGTATCAGTGAATGCTCAAGGCTCTGTAAATAGTAGGAATGTCCCCAAGTGCAAAATTTAAGAACAAGCACAAGTAAATATGCTTAAAGATTAGGACTAGGTACTGAAGACAAAGATATTCCTATACAGGAAAGCTGAAACACATTTCTATGGTACTGAAATGTGAGCAGTGTGAAACTCAACTCTGCCCTATTAAAGAAGTAAAGATTTTCATTCTAAGGGAGCCACAGTGCTGGTAAAGGAATCCAGACACCCATGGACACAAAATAAGCCTGCAATGTACCCCTGCTGCAAAAGAAGGCTAGTGGTATCTTGGGCTGCATTACGAGGAGTGCTACCAGTAGGTAAGATTCTGAAGGTCAGATTGCAGCTGCTATTGTAGAATCCTTTCAGCTAAATAGAGCTGGAAAGCAGCTTGTCAGAAAAGAACCTTCCCAATGGAAATGAATGAAATGTCTCTGCCACTCTATAGTTGCCCATGCTCCAACTTGTGATCACAAAAGTAAAAACCTTATTATAGAAATGAATATTTGTCTAACTAATGATTTTCTTACAGTGCATTTTGTTAGACTCTTGGAAGTCTTCATCATCTTTGTCAATTTTACTAGGATTTAGTGTAAACATCAAAATATTGTCATCCAAGTACCAGCTCAGATTCTCATCAAATACAGTGGCAAGCAGAAAAAACTCCATGTTCACATTTTTCTGTTGAGAAGAAATAGCACAAAGGAAAATAGAAACGAGTGAACAGAAAATGTCAGCGGAAAAATCTATGCACATCATAATGTATAACTCACAAAGTACAATGGATGCACACATTGATACTTCATTCTGATAATCACAAAGCTCTCAAATTGTTTTATTTGGTGACCAGATACCTGCTGCTAATGCTCTATCAGCAGGAACCACCTCCAGAAACAAATGTGTGTTTTGGTCTTTTCTAGTCATTTTCATCCTAGCTGACTTGAACGCCAGTGTGAGCTTACTGCGATGGCAGCTGCACAACAGTGTCCATCTGCAGCCAGACTGATTTTGCTTGGTTAAAAACAAAACAAACAAAACTCAAAAAAAACCCCCAAAACCCAAAAAACCCAACCCAAAACCCAAAAAAACCACCACCAAACACAACAAAAGCCACTTCCTTCATGTTATGTATTCCCCCGAGCAAATAGGTGACACTGTGATGTGAAGAGGAGAAGGTGCTGAGTGGTTGTTAAAATGCGGCAGGCCATGAGGGCACAATTCAGGAGGAGAACTAAGACTCAGCTACAAGGATGCACATGCTTCCAGTTTTCTTCTTTGACTGACCTGTTTCCCAGAAGGAAGCAGAGCTCCTTTCCTGCACACCAGGAGAGGACCCACAAGGCCAGAACTGGTGTCTCTGACTGCATCCACAGCTGAGTAATAAAGCCAGGTTAAACAGTCTGGATCTTGATCTGTGGGGCCCACAGCTTCTGGCACATTCCACTCATATGTAAATGTAGCACCAGGATTCACATGAGAGGCCGGAGATTCAGTACCTATTATAGAATTCAGCATTAGGAATTCTTCCAAGTTAACTTTGCTTATTCTATCACCATTAATACATTAATATGTATGACAGCCTTTTCCCTGGTGCTTGAAGGATTCCCATCTGTAGGCGCACCTCTGGAGGCAGCACCGTACCATGCCCCCTCGTCGCTCTTGCGGTAACTCACACCATGGGGCTGAATGCTAAACGGGCGGCTGGCATTGTTTCGGAAGGTCACCCTGATGCTCTCACCCACTTCGGCCTTGATAACAGGTCCTAGAAAAGAGCACATGGTCCAATTACAAGATGTTTCTATAAAGTGATGTACAGGTCATCATGAGCTTAAAGCAATCAATGGCTGGCTGCTTTTCGAATTGCATGGGGAACTGCCCCTGGGCCTGTGTGGCCACAGACTAGGTCCCCTGGCACATGGCCTGAATCACATAGCAGCTCAGCAGCAGCTGGAATGTTCCATTCCCAATTCCTGATGGGGGCCCAGTGACATGCAGGACAGTTTCTCCCTTTGGAAAGGAAACTACAGACACTAGTACCAACCTCAAACTCAGTCCAGAGCCATGCCAGAAGCAGACAGGTTATAAATAGGGCTAGACATGCCTAGACCTTTGGAGACCATGATATATTCCCACAGGCAAATGGGGGATCACCACAGCATTGCCTTCAAGAGCTTTCTTACACCTTGGGGTGTGTCTTGGAGGAAGCCACAGGCACCAGCATCTGCAGGAAGCAGGGAGAGACGAGGGCCCCTCCTTCAGAGGTGGAGGGACACTGCTGGCTTGCCGGTGGACGTGGTAGTTTACTCTCATAAATCTCTGACACGAAATAAATTTTAGATATCTTACCTAAGAGTCCAAGATGTGCTTCCTCTGCAAGTCTTTTTTTACGTTCAGTGAAAGAACCGTCTGTGTATTCTTTGTAAATGGCTTTTTTGTAAGAGCCACCAATTCTTGTCTCACTTTGTTCAAAAAATACTTGAGATTCACTGTGTGAAAGAAATTTCAGTAGCTGCAAATAGTTCAAGTCATAATGCTCAGCTTTACAAAGACAGTCAGGACCTCAACCCTATTATCTGAGGCATAATGACATGCCTAGTTTGTCTTTTGGTTCTCCTTTCAGTGGGCCAGCTGCACACTTATATGCAGTCCTACATAAGGATGTGCAAGACTCTGTGTCCTTCACTAACTTCTCTCTAAGAAAAAGACACAGTGCTGTGTTGCTCTTATAAAGCCAGCATGCTTTGAGACTCATCAACAATGATTCCTAGTCAACATTTCATAACCTCAAGTTTACTCTTCTTTTTATTAAAAGTTACAAATAACAGCAGTAGATACAAACATCAAGAATATGTAACATCTAAATAGAAAGTGAGAAGGTTTAGTTTATACTTTTTAATCTATACTTTCAGTCTTCATAGAAGGACCTTTCAGTGTTTCACAAGCGATGTTTTACTCAAGCAGTGAACTGTGTCGTGTTCCTTCTGAAGTAGGTGAGTATTCTTTAACTCACAGATGAAAAGTCTGAAGAATCAATGTATTCCATGAATTGATCAAGGTCTTAAATATGTAAACACAAAGCAAAGGGCAAAGCTATCTCGTGCAAGTTGTTTACTGGCTGAGATGCCATTGGCGTCATTTTTATCAGCTAAGGATATGATGATGAATTCCTAGCTTCGTTCTCTAACTCAGAATAGTCAACCATCTCAAATCATCAGAGGTCACTGCCTATGTATGATATTACAATTCATCCTCATCCAAGTGAAATTACTGACGTTATAGCAAACTTTATAGTAAGACGACAAGGAAAACAATAGACATAATTTGGTCTGATATTTATCCTAGCATTAGTATTTAAGCAAAGATGAGTACAATGAGGAATTCTCCTTGAAATTCTACTATATGGCTTACCTTATTTAACATGTTTATATCAATATTGCTTGGAAACTAAAACTACTTTAATTAGAAGCAATTACCTGTCAGTATTTAATTCTTGTCCAGTAAAATGGTTTATTGCAGATGGGCCGTAATTCCAGATGATCTCTTCAGCAGCTATGAAGTACTGTCTTATCTTTGTACTCTCATTGTGATCTGTTGTGGATTTCCTGCAGTCTTTTACATTGAAAAGGGCTTGCATACCACCTGGGAAAACAATGAGAAGGTAGAGAAAACTAGGGAGAAAGAACTGCACTTTGTTTTCTCTTTCTCTACTTCCAATAGCTCTTCTCTTCCCTAGAGAATTCCCGTACCATTGATGGATATGCAAATAACAAATGAAAAGGAAAATGAAACTCATATAAAAGAACACATGCCAGATGAGCTAGGATTTAGAAACATGACTATGCTATTTACAGTAGGCAGACAGGTGTGGTAAAGTGCATCCTGCTTGTAAAGCTGCAACTGATGTGGTAATTACAGAGAAGATCAGGGTGGAGTGGAAAGAGTACTGTCAGCACTTCAGACAGGGCCAGGTGCCACCAGACTAACAATCTTCTATCTAAATCTAATCAACAGCTTACTTGTGAAACTCCTGGGTCTCTGCACCCTAGGAAGGAGATATGTTAGCAAATTTGCTTAATGGACATACAAATAATCTAAAAAGAGAGCTCTTTAGCAGCTCTGGATTAGAACAATCTGCAGGATTTATGTCTTGCACAGGATGCTTCAACCATGAGGATGCTGCTTGACATAATAGTTATTTCAAAACTTATAACCTCTGTGTAGTTGAATCTGTAGGTCACACATACTCCTTTTTACATCAGAATTTTAAAACCTTGGAGAATGATTTTGAGTTTTATGTCCTTCCACTTTTGTGACAAATAGCTTCTGTAACTCACAGGGATATACATCATGGAAAAGTGGGATATAGATCATGTAAGAGTGTGAAATTAGTTTCTAAGTATTTCATATGGTTATTAAAAACCACTGGAAACCCTTCAAGACAGGGAGGTTGGAACTAGATGAGCTTTAAGGTCACTTCTAATCCAAACCATTCTATGATCCTATGAAATAGAGGAAGATACAGGGAAGAGAAATTCAGATGATCTCTGCCTATTAGCCAATGCACTTTCCAGAATATGTCAGCAGGCAAGTTAGCCTGCCTGTCCCAGTGCCCCTTGCCCAAACATGGAATGA
Organism: Micropsitta finschii; assembly: GCA_034783455.1. Classification (NCBI taxonomy): domain Eukaryota; kingdom Metazoa; phylum Chordata; class Aves; order Psittaciformes; family Psittacidae; genus Micropsitta; species Micropsitta finschii. Next base: position 52,816 of record JAVHNF010034992.1, on the reverse strand, counting down.
GCCCCAACTTTTTTGTTGGCAAACAGAAAATTGTGATTACCTTCAGTAAGAGGCAAACATCATGCTATTGTTTGTCTAAAGTTGAAGCTTGCAAATGTGCAGCTGTGCCAATTCCTGCCAACTGATAACAATTTTCATTGCAGACAACAATTTCCTTGATTTCTGTGGCTACGTGCTCAAGCCCATCTAATACACTTTTATGTATTTCAATTACTATGAGAGTTTTGTTACCTAGAGGAGAATATCATCTGGTTTATAACCAGGTGTTGTCAGGAATACTGTAAAGTGACTCAGAAAACTCTTAGCTCAACCTAAAAAAATAAAATAAAATCTGATCTGAACTTATTCTGTACCTTCAATATGGTCATTCACTTGGCAGCTGAGCATCCATTCCCCAGGACTCCTTGGTATCATGACAGCGTCAATAAATGTGGCCGGGAAGAGGTTGATGGTGTCAACTCGATGATGCCTTTCTGTTAAGGTCTGTCCATGGAAGTAGGCTGAATGGATATCAGCTTCATTACCCATGCCAAAAAGGTGCCATTCTACCTTATCTTCCGCACACATTGTGAGGTTTGGGAGGTATCCATACATGTACCCGTTGATTGCTAAAGAAATGTTATTTATTACAGTTATTTTCACGGACCTTAGGATTTTCACTTTGAAAGTAGGTGTCATACAACCATTGCTTTATTACTCAAAATAGAAAGAAGCTCAAAACAGAACTCCACACCTTTGAAAGTGAACCCACTTCATCTGCACAACTATCTGCATGACCAGTAGCTCCTGCTAGGATTCTGCAATCCATGTCAGAGGCAAAGGTAATTTCTTTTTTGACACACACACTAAGCTGTTTTTCTAAACTGCAATAGTTATAGTACAGCGTTCAGGACTAAGAAATAGAACAAAGTAACACAACTCTATTTAGACCGCATGAGACACACTGGCAGGGAGGTTCATGGCCCAAGAATTGATAACTCCAAAAGTTTAATTGCACAATACTTGCCATCACCTTTTTTTTTAAAAGGATCTGTCTTAATCCTTCAAGAAAAAGCCCTGCTTAAAAAAAAAACCAAACAAACCTATTTACAGCTCATCTTCAAAAGAGACAATACATCAAATTATTACTTCACCATATCAGCAACAAGTAGTATTTAAACAATATTCTCTCACAGTGCATTTTGTTGCTTTCCTGGAAGTCCTCATCATCTTTGTCAACTTTGGAAGGCTCAGAACAGTATGTCTTGATATTATCCTCTAGATACCAACTCAGATTTTCATCCATCACAGAAAACATAAGGATAAATTCATCATCAAAGTGTTTATCAGTGCCCTTATTCATTGTATCTGAAAGAGAAACACGTATATTCAAGTCTTTGCCAACTGACATTATCTTTTCATGAGTTAAAGGTGTAATATCATCAGGACTGGTCCCTGTTTACTGTTTATTTTGTACACTCACAGTTACTTTTATAGAGAGTGAGTGTACACGTAAGCTTACAGACACACTCAGAAAACAAAAGCAGGTTTGGATAGTATAAAATAACTTCACTAAGAATAAATACGGCATGTGCTAAGATTATAATGAATCTTTCTCATACCAGTATTTTCACATCCTTTTGCATTATTAGCATGAACAGATCTCACTCTCATGGATTAGTGGACAAAGTATTCTGCAAATTATATCTCCTGTCACACACAAAATCAAATGATTTCCTATACTATGGAATAGCAGCTAATTGAGAAGACCAAAAGCTGCTATTTCAGAATTAACTGTAATCTTCTTCTCTTCCAGTAAATTATTTCTCTGATATTTATCAATAACAGTTAACAATCACCTTGTATATGTATTTACTTACTCACTTATTTATGATTTACCTTTCCTGCAAATTATTAAAGGCCCAACAAGCCCTGAGGCAACATCCCTTGGAGCATCTATGTGGGAGTGGTAAACCCTGGTTATGCAGTCTGCATCTCCCTTAGCTGGACCTTGATCTTCTGTCACGTCCCATGTATATGTGTATTGGCTTCCAGGCTCCACAGCATCATCTCTCTTTTGCAAATCTTTGGTGTTGTCAGGATAAAAGGCACCTGAAGAATGCCACACAGCCACCGTCAACAGAACGCATTTACAATATATTGTCAGGATAGCACTTGCCATGCTTTAGCATTGACTACATTTTGCAGTAAAAGAGACTTAACATAGAAATACAGGTAAAACCAAAACCTTTAAAAATGTTTAAAATCAGGTGAGTAGATCTTTTTCTTCTCTTCACGAGTCTTGTCATTTGTCTTTGAATCCCATGGGAGTGCTTTGATTAATAGCATGTTAAATTTAGTCTTTTGTTTTTTAGGAGGGCACTATGTACTTCTGCTAAACAGATAACAATTCAAATATTTGTAAAGCATTTGTTAAATATTAATCTTGGACACTGTTCTAAAATATTCCCTAGGGACATATGCAGTATTGGTGTTGCTGGAATGAGAGCAACAGAAAACAAAAATTAAACACTGTTCCAAAAAGTGTGTGTACTGCTACAAAACACACTTCTGCTCCCACAGAATGTATCTGTATCAAGCCACATATTAGTTGTATGGCTAGTACTTAATCAATTCTTCTAATGAAAATACTTTAAAGATTGCTTTTGAGACAACATCATATTCTCAACTATTTACACACTCTTTTTAAGGCCCACTAGAAAAACTTTCAACAGCCGTATTCTGGTGCCTTCTTTTACAGAAAATCCCCCACCACCTGAGTGTGGCACAATAGGCTATTGCAAGGGCAAATTGACACTAATCCAGACTGTACCCCTACAAAACATCTTGAAGTGTGTCAGGCTTTTATCTCATTAATTTATTACTAAAGCAGTAGCTGTTTCTCCACTTTAAGAAATTTTTGTGTATCTTACACACAATATATACAAATTTAGAGCTAGGAATTTGGAACTGTAAGTTATCAATATTCAGATCTTTGTGAAAGCATCAATTTTTCCTTTAGAAATCCTCAATTGTGTATCTTACATGTAATTATAATCCTACTTCAGGTGCACTATTGATCTAAAATTGCCACCTTTATGAATTCCACATTTGGCTTCGTATTTCACTTTCAATAAATTATCGAACTTCTTAGCTCTTATATTAATTGTGTCCTGTTTTAAATCTTTATTCATTTGACCAGTCTTCTCTTTGATGAGAGGGTATCACATCCAGAGGAATTATTAACTTTGTATAAATCCTGGCATAGAATGGACTCAAGCTCACCTTCATTTTCCTTAGTGTAGGTTACACCATGTGGATGCAGCGTGTAGTTTCTGGAAGCAAAGTTTTTCAAATGTATAATAATGGAATCTCCAACTTCTCCCTTAATGATAGGGCCTAAAAATCCCAGCCAAGAAGGTTTGTCGACTACCACATCATATAAATGACTGGTGTACTGAGCGTAGACAGCCTTTTTGTAAGTGCTTCCTATCCTGTGTGGTCCTCTTTTAAGAAAGACTCCAGCCTGCCTGTAAAGAAAATACACAAATGCATTTCCAGTGTCAGCTACTCATTTTGCATTTGAATGGTATTAATTAGTATAGTCGCAAATATAAGACCAGGCCTCAGTTGCACTGTGCACAACTATATGTGTTCAGGAGCAAATATGCTTCTTATTGTGAAGAGTTAGGCACCCATATAGAGATTACATACTAAGCACTAACCTGAATATTTTATACCTATTTTGTAGACTGAAGATAAGGGTATTTGATACAATTTATACATTTATATAAAAAACCAGGCTCGATTAGCAAGGAAACAGCCTAACCCATGGCTAAGATGAGACTGATGTAGATGGTATTTCCTACATGTGCTAGGAAGTGAAGCGAGGACCTATCATGGATATACTGCCCAACCACCAGCAGTCAAAGGTGAGGGGTCATCACGTGTCTCTGAAAACTATCAACAGGAACCGTTTTAGAGCCAACCTTTGCTTGTGCTGAGGGGACAGGTACATTCCATTAAATATTTTGCTCTCTGAGAAGAGTTATCTTTGTGGGAAAAGTGCTTGTATTTGTTAACTACAATGGAAAGAGAAACTGCCAGCACTGGCTGTTCAAACCACTTTTGGTTGATGCTGTTAGCCCAAATTCTAGAATCTCTTTAACAACAAATCCTCCTGCACAGTTCCCTGCCCATGCTATGAGGACTAGCTGTGAAAGTAAACCTACTCCAGGAGGAGGCAACCCCAGGAGATAGAGCAACACTGCCTGAAGGTCAGCAGCCTCCTGATTTCTTATCTTACATGGTGAGAAACCAAGCCAAGCTGGTTTTATACTCCCAGCAGGCTGCATTGTGAAGCCAGTTAATACTGCCAAAAAACTGCAAAATATTTCCTACAAAGTTGAGCATTGTCTGAGCATGTGGGGAAGAGGAAACCTTGGAATACCTAAAGTGGGCACACATGAAAGCTGGAGAGGGACTTTTTTACAAAGGCAAGTAATGACAGGACAAGGGAGAGTGGCTTTAGACTGAAAGAGGGGAGATTTAGATTAGATATTAGGAAAAAATTCTCCCCCATGAGCATTCTTCCTAGCAGGTACACCACCTTTTCCCTTCTCCTGCTCTTCCCTCCCTCTATAAATATCAATCTCCATACAAGCAAATCTTCATAGCTGAAGGGTTCAGGTGAAAAAGAAGAATCAGAAAAGATGAAAATGAAAAGTAGGATAAAAGGGACCAGCTTCATTGCAGGCATGTAACCACTGAAAAACTGCAATTAATTTAGCATGCTGCAGGTTGTCACACAGCAGAGAAATGCAAGACAGCTCTGCAATTTTCAGACACGATGCCGTGTCCCACCATTTCTCAGCCTGCTGCACCACTTGCAGTGTCTTAAATGCCACTCAGTTTATGAGTAAAAAGAAAAAGTTGACTGCTTTGTCCCAAGCCTGATGAAGCAGCAGATTATAGCTGAGAGATTGTTGGCTCTCACTAGAGAAAACAAACCACAGGAAATCTCTACATCTCATCTACAAACTAAATGAGAACTAATTTTTGGAGATTTTTCTAATTTCTGAGTTCTTTATTCATTGTTTTTATTTTAATACTGTCCTATTTCATTTTAAAGGCACTGAAAAAAAGGAACTTCTTTTCTCCCTCAGCTATTTCTCTGATGCTTTTTATATCTGAGTTTTTCTTTATCGATCATTCATATTTTCAGGTGCCCCCCTTCTCACCACACATATCCTCATCCTGCTTACTGCTCTCACTCCGCACAGGACCCTCCTTGCCTTGTAACAAGCAACCCAGCTCCTCTACTGTGGGTGGAAGGGCCTAGCTGTGCTGCTGCACCACTGAAAACAGCTACTGCCAACAATGAATATCTGAAAAGGAAACCTGTGCCCAGTAGGAAAGTTTTAAATTTGTCAAACTTCTGCACTTAAAACCAGCAAAGTCTTCTCTTCAGCACTGGGACTTTAGCCATTCAAAATTAAATATTCTTAAACATTCAGGGTTTTTTTTTGTCTCTACCTAGTAAACATTTCATCACAACAGATTCACAAAAAACCTACATATATTCCAATGCTTTTAAATAGCAGATCATTGGAATGCAGTTCTCAAGGAAGCCAGGAAAAGTCAAAATTCCGTTATGATTCCCTGACAGCAACAGGATTCATTTCTCTGCCTTCACCAGGCTTTCAGTCTGTCTTTAGTGTCTGCTTTTAAAGCAGACAATGCTGTAAAATCAACCAAGCAGTGTAAACTGTTCTACTTACTCTTCTTCTGCAAAAGGCTGTCCAGATATGATATTGGTATTGCCAGGTGCATAGTTCCACTCTGTCTCAATAATGCCAATGTAGTATTCTCTCTTCACTGCCCTGACTTGGCAACAGCAAGAAACCATCAAGCAACTTAAGAAGAAAAGCTTCATCTTGCACTCATGAACCTTGTGGAAAATGTGAAATACAAACACAGGACAGGCACATGCAATTTCCCTTTATATGTTCTTGTCTTTCCCGCCCACCACCCTCCTTGCCTCCCCCCACTCCCTGCTCCTGTTTGCTTTGGTGAACACAAGAAAACGTTGCACAATGTCTCTGTGTGTCAAGAGTAAACAAAAGATTCTGGTAATCTCGTCAGTTCAGATAATCTTCAAAGAACTTTTTTTGATTGCTGCCAAGCTACTACCACACAAATTACCATTTAGACTGTTACCGGACTGCAGATCTTGGAGTTGAACTGAAAGTACAGCAGATTTGAATGGCTTTACATACTTAAGCTGAATTACATTCTTCACAATCTTTATCACTCTATACCTTACATACTACTCATAAAATCATTTTGGTGATGTGCAGCACAAGAACACAACTTTTTAAGTAAGTGTGCTGTGAAAATCTCTAATGACACCTGTTTTCCCTGGTGTATCTGCTTGTACACTAACATAACTGGATGCAGGGCAGGCCCCGTAGATGCACACTGTCTGCTGCCTATTTTCCTTGCTGGTTCTTAATCTACAGATTGTCGTTTCTTCCCCTCTGCACAGCAATTGCTAAACTGGTACAACACAGATAAGAGAGGATTAGGTCACTGGTATCAGAACAGAGCTGATGTGTCCATGGATAAGCTCTGCTACCCCACCATGGTTCCCTTGGAAATGCAATTTTAACACAAAATGTGGCGCATACGGCTACAGATGAAAAAGACCGGCTGGTCACCAGTGGAGGTGGGGGATGTTTGCATCTCATTTCCAAACAGTTTCAGTATTGCCCAAATGGAAATGAGGCTCAGAAATTCCACAAAATTAGCTCCCTATGTTATCTTCCTCTTAGTCTGTCACCAGACAGGATAAGTCACATTCCTCAATGATTAAAAGCATAATAGATGTATAAAGCTCCAGATAACCTTTAACTGTTACCATTATCTAAATGGATTAACCAGCACAGGCAGCTATATTTTTGCTTATTTAAGTTCTGTAAATATTTTGCATCTGTAAGTCTCATTGAGAAATAAGAACAAAATTGAACCTTAAATATAGGACACACAAACCCCTCCCAACTGAAGTTTGCAGTTGCATTTTTTTTCCAAGCATACATCCATTACATCATGGGTGTATGCTTTAGACATACAAAGCCACCTGTAAATTTGCCAACTGTAAAGACTTCTATGAAATATCGATATATCTTCAGTTGCTTGGGGACTCTTAAAAAATCTCTTCTGCATTCTGAGAACTGACAGAGTCACACTCACTCTAAATTACATTTTTCATTGTATGGCAACTTAAAACCATCTGTAATAACCAGAATCTTCTTTTTCTTAATGGCCAGAAAAATGACGAGTATTTTGGACAGAAGAACATAACTAAAGTACAATACGTTTCCTTTAATGGACATACAAATCTAAAACTTATTTATTAGGACTGTGACATACAGATAAATTACCAATTGTAATCACTATTCAGATAAAAAAATTCAGGCACTGCCAGAAAACTGAAGTTTATAATCTCACCTTCTGGAACCTTCTACACATCTGCATTAAATGGATGATTCTGCTTCTGTCTAAATGACTGTAGCTAAGGCCAAGTTTTTGAAATCTGACCAAATCTATGATGAAATTCTGGAGTTTCCCAGGTTGCCATCACATGCTCAAAATAACTTCTGCAGGGATTTTCTTTTCTTTGCCAAGAATGAAGGTCAGTGGTTCAGTGGAAAGATCAGCTTCTACAGGTTGCATATGCCCCATCTGTAAATTAACTACAGGTAAAAATGAGGAAACGTTTACCTTCTTAAACCACTTAAATTCAAGTCATTCCTTAATACTCATCAAACAGAGTTGTTCCTGTGTATGTGGGCTATTTGCTTTATTTTTAATTTCCATCAGACAGAGGAAGAGAAAAAAATCACACAAGCAGTATCCTTGAAATCTCCACATTTATTTTAGGGTAAAAGCGTGAGCATTTCTTTGCCTAAGTCCTTTGACTCCTCTAAATTAGTTTTTCTTGATTTGCAGAAGAACTGCATGTTGGTTTTATCTAAAGATAAACAAAAACGTCTGACAGGCAAGATTTTTCCATTACAACATTTAATTGTGCCTCACTCAAACATTTAAGATATTTCTGTGCCTTTCCCTAGTATCTTTCTCTTAAGGAACTCAAAAAGCTGATAGAGGTGACCAAACAATACAGGCTAAGTACTGCTCTCTGCTAAACAGGGCCTAAAAAGACTAAGCACCTAATTTGTCAAATTATGAGTCTGCAGTTTGGTGTCATGAATATCCCCTTATTGTTCTAAACCACGGTACCTCAATTTCTCATACTGAGGATGCTGAGAATGGCAATGACTGTTCTGGTAGTTTGCTTTGAAAATATAAAGCTGATCTTTTGCTTCAAAAAATGTTCCTTGATGAAACAAACAAACAAACAAAAAGAAAGAAACAAACACAAAAAAAAAGAAACCAAATGCAAACATGGAATATTCTGACAAAAAAGTCTTAACAGAAGCTCCCAGACTAAACTGAAACCCCACATTTTCATAATTCCCTAATCTGAATATAGTCTGCTGTCCATTCTACTGTTCTGACCTCCTGCAAAAATTTGCAGATAAACTTTAACTTTCTGAGGAGCTTCATTTGTCTCCTGCCACCCTATTCCTTTTCGATGTGGGAGAACACCTCCATCCAACATGTGAAAAATCAGGAAACTTAACTTCAGTGAGACTCACTTTCACCTGCACAAGGAATAATATATCCCAACATGCAAAGGTGTGTATGGGGCTCCACAGTATTTTACTACAAATCTCAGCCCACAATTATTTGTGGTCAAAATCAAGTCTCTACAGCTATTTCCAGTTGCAGTGTTTTAAATGAATGATATTCCCAGTGTAGACACAGCATCTTAATACTCTAGCAAAATGCATAGGCTGTAAGGAACAAATACTGATGAAACTCTAACTTCTAGATTTCAATATTAACTCCTTACTTAGTGAAGTTTATAACATTAAACCTGCATCTTTGTTCCGGGTGTGCCCAGGATATTTTATTTAACAAGCAGCACATGCAATTCAGGTTTAGGAGCACTTCTTCAAAAAGGGTTTCTTATATGCTAGCATGGAGTGAGCTTTGTCCTGGCTCTGCAGCCTACTTCCTTCTGCTGTTGTCAGGGTGAGATCTGTTTTCTGCAGCTGGAGAGCGAGACGGTCACGTTGCCTTAAACACCACTACCAGAGTTGCCTGTTATGTCTAGATTTCAAGTCAGTTAATATTCCTTACAGGAATCTTGGGTTTGCAACAAGGTACAGTTCAAAGTACCTCTTCTTATTATCCTTATTTAGGAATGAACAAGGTTTTAAATTGGTTAGATCAAGTTTAAATTTGCCTTACATCCAAAAGCCCTGTGTGAGACAAGTTGTTAAATTTGCAAATGCAACCCACTGTTAGCCTTTAGTATTCTTACCATCAATTTCAAATTAATAAACTGCCCATTTAAAAGGTGAGCTGCCAAGGCACAGCTGAGTCTGGCTACGGCAATAAAGATGCCAATATACAGATTATGGATGAAGAGGGTTGCAGGATCAGTATGTCCAACAAGAACTAAATTACACACCTTTTATTTGATTTAAGCCACTAAAATAGGAGATACCAGTCTCTGATATGGCAGAAATGTAAATTCACAAGGCAATAAATAACACTCAAACAAAAAAAACCAGAAAAGAAAACAAGAATGAACTAAAGACAGCCAAGCTACATCAATCGTTAGGTACAGCCACTAATAATATTAATATGGAAAAAGCTGTCAAACTAGATACTGCTCTGTGTGTCCTTCATCTGCCAAGCTCAAGAGTTTACATAAACAGAGTCAGAAAATACTCATCCAGCATAGCAACATGTCTCTCAGTAGACTCTGTTTGCGTAAAGATAAGCCTCTATTTTCCCCATGGCTGAGCTGAAGTCTGAATAGAATACCGTTTTTTAATGAAACAGCACCATTCACTTTAGGAATATTTAGCAGTTGTAGGGATTTTCTGCTTTGAATATCTACCCAACACAGACTATTTTTCAAGCAAATAACCGAGATTTTTTTTTCAAATATTTCTAACATCTTCGAAACAAACAGCTCCATAGTTTGCAGGCATGAAAATAGCAAGATTCTCCAAGATGTCTGGTACGAGTATGGGTTGATTGTTAAGTTTTCCTTCCTTTCCTTCTGTCCGCAAAAAAATATCCACAAGTCCATAAAAATGTGGGATTATCATTTAAGTAGATTGGTGATATGATTTATATTTAAGCCTAGGGAAAAACAAATGTGAAGATACAAACAGTCCCCATTTTATAATCATGCCTTTTTACCATGCATCTCTGAACACCCATGCCACCTTGAACTAGCTCTATTCTTAAGCATCATTCTCAAAAGACTAGTTCCATTCTTAAACATCATTAATTTCTTCATTACTTCTTGCACCTTAATAGTAACTAAGCAATTAAAACTTTAAATGCATTTTTTAAATCCTACAGGAAGAAATCAGCTTTTCAAAACAATCTGGTAAAGGAATATCAAGGCAAAATATGAGTTTTGTCTTGAAAAAAAAAATTGACTGATATATTCTATTTTTTTTCTAAATATCTTACCCATAGCTGCTACTTACTGTATAGTCTGTAGTGCTAGCAGTACTTTATATTAGATGTTGACATAGCTGAATACCACTAGTTCTGATGTAAGAGATACATGCATTGCCACAAGTCTGAAGCACATATTTTGCTTTCATCTGGGTGTTCATTCTCTCATAACCAGAGTATTGAATACAGCCAAACTGTTGCCCATGAAGCTGCAAATGAGCCGAACATCCACTTCATTGTAAATTCTCAAATTTCCACTGGGAATTAAACAATCATTCTTTGAAAAAATAAAAAATACTTTTTAGCTGCTAATTTAAAATGGATTATTCTTTTTCATCTGATTATTATTGTTAAGAATATTAGCCTTCCATTGCAGCAAAGTCTGGGTATTTAGAAAAGTATTAATAAGCTGGCAATGGGTGCTTACAAGGTTCCCTTATATATTCCATCAAGTCACATAATAATTGACTAAAAAAAGAAAAGTTTTCTTCCATGTATAAAATAAAAAGAAACATAGTGCAGCTATTGCTGTGATCTAACTAGCACGGCTGACTTCAAAGCTATGTATCTAATCTTTCAATCAGGTCCGGTTGCTGCTCTAAAAGCCCTTCCACAGGAAGACTTGATAGACTTTTTCCAGTAATTGCTTTGTGCAGTTAAGAACTTCCAATACAGAATGAGCAGGATTAGCTGCTGCCTTCCTCATGATCTGTCTGTAACCAAAGTTTATTATCAGACCCTTTTGGAACAACAAGTATTCCTGTGTTCTAAACAAAGAGAGGGGAGTATAAAAGCAGTTCTATAGCAGTTTTACAGCAGTTCATTAAAAAAAAATAAAATTTCATATAAAAGCAGATCCATGGTATTCAAACCTCTACTGTCAGAACAAGCTGGAGGGTAAAAAATAATGAAGAGTCTCTGGCAGGGACAACTAAACAGGTTAGAAAACAATCAGGAAAATGTAGATGTCAGTTCAAATAACTTCATCTAAGCTACAGAGGCTTGAGGCACAAAGATTTAAGACAAGGGTTTCACTGTCTTTGCAGCACTCATATCTAACCATCATAAACGTCGGAGAAGCCATTTCTTTCTTTCTTTCTGAGGGACGAGGGAGAAGCAGTGAAGATTTCCCTGCCATTTTCAGAGAATCCCAGCCTGCAAATAAAAAAGGAAGGAAGTGATGGCCCTCTGTTTCTCAGATTAAGTTGTTTGACTGTTCCAATATCCACATCCAATCAAAATCCAACACAATCAGACCCCTAGAGGTGACCCTACTCTGTACCTGGGGACAAGTGGACAATATTGCTTTTGACTTTTCTGGAAGCTGGGCTGGATCCCAGGCTGAGGAGGATCTTTTGCGGGCAAGAATGTTTTGAGAGAAATTGCCTCAGGCCTTGACCTTATGTAGGTTACTGTTACAGTAAATTCCTACAAGAAGCCTCCATTATCTGCCTGCCCAAAGCCCTCCAGGGCACCTGCAGTTCCTCTGCCCTGGCTGACCAGCACTGCTGAGGAGGCTTCATGCTTCAGAGGCATTGCCATCCTATTCGCTCTGCCCTCCCAACATTTCTCACTTACATGATAGTACTAACCCTATTGTTGGTGTGTGCATGCATGTGTAACACCAGTCCGCAGCATCATGAGGAGGTGCTTTGTTCTCATGCTG
>JAVHNF010034992.1:18314-32350 GCA_034783455.1 Micropsitta finschii | reverse complement strand
TGAGTGCAGATTGAATCCACTGCAGAGCTACTCTCCATTTCAACAGCTACAGTCAGAGTCTTTCACCCATGCCACCATGGAAACTGTGAAGGTCAGAAAAAACCTTAAAGATAGCAGTAAATAAACATCTATGCAGTGTATGGATTAAAGAAATGCATAAGAAACAAGATTAGAAGCAGTTATGCAGTGCATAGATTAAGGAAATGCATAAAAAGCAAGATAAGAAGTAAGGATGAAAGATGAATTAAACTCCAAAGTAAATTTGGTGTGATGGTCCAATATGAAAAGCGCTTTCCAGTCACCTGATATTCCTCCTTAAACTGCTGTTAAATGAACACCTTCCCCCCTGGGACAAGATATACAGACTGTAGAAACCCCCGCAGGGACCTGGTCTGGCTGAAGAGTCAGTGCTATGTGATGGAGAAGCAGCTGTGAGGGCACAGAACTGGTTTGTTCTCACCAACCTGGTGGTCTGCTTTTCCAGTTAGGTATTTTGAGGGACTTGGGACTGATTCCCCATTCGCAAGTTTCAAACTGCGGAGCTGCCTGTGCCCCATCAACCATTAAACACACTTTAGACTTTGCTCATTTTCAGGGAGTCAAAAGAAATCAAAGTCAAAGCCAAAGATTTCGGTTATCTAAAACAAATGAGAAAAATAAGTGATTATTTTTTGGTTTGCTGATTAAATTTAAAGTGATGTTGAACATTCTGGAAAGAGACTGACATCCTCGTGAGGCTTCATTTGCTTCTCAGAAAGCAGCCTATTACATTGCTCCACTTAAACCTGATTAATTGAGAGAAAAACACACAGCAAAAGAGCACAGAGGACAAATGATCACAGGTAGCCATGCTGGCAGGGTGCCATCTCCAGTGTCCAGTATGATCCTGGTGTGCAAACCCATCCCTACACAGTTTAAAATCCATGCAATGCCCTTCCTTCACATGCCTGCCTTAACTCATTCACTAAAAGGTTTCTGAAAACGACCAATGATAGGCAAAAGTCAGCATCTTCCATTATTTCTGCTCTCCAGTTCTGTGCTGAGAATATTGTTCTCTAATTAAGTAAGTAATTAATCACCGTTATAGGATAGAATAAAAAGCAATGAAAATACTCAAAAAAAAAGAGTAGATTTTGGTGTTTTGCACAGAGTTTTTGTTTAAATATTTACCCAAGATTATACCCACTACGGCATTAAAGATATTAATCACCTTTATTAGACATGCACAGCAATGGAGCATGGCACGAGGGAAACAGCCACACGTTTGTATTCCCTGGAGCTGTTTATAACAGAGAGAAATAAATTTGTCTCTGTTTCCAAAAGCAATTAAAGCAAACGGCGTGAGAATGAAGTTCAGACAAGCCTAAATAGCGAGCTGCAAGAAAAAAAAGCCAGGCTGCAAGAAAACAGTAACATTAATAAGAACAATCATCATTTCATTCCACCCTGACACCACTGAATTCATTGGAACCAGTCTGTCAGCTGTGAACCAGCTCGTAAGTGATAACAACCCATGGTCCAAACCTCGAGGTCTTGAAGATAAATCATAGAATCTTTGAACGGTTTGGGTTGGAAAGGACCTTAAGATCATCCAGTTCCAACCCCCTGTCATGGGCAGGGACACCTCACACTAAACCATTCCACTCAAGGCCTCATCCAGCCTGGCCTTAAACACCGCCAGGGATGGAGTATTCACAACTTCCTTGGGCAACCCATTCCAGTGCCTCACCACCCTTACAGTAAAGAACTTCCTCTTATATATCCAAACTTCCTCCTTATATCCAAAAAAAGCATGGTTATGACTACAAATGGCTTACCTCCTCATGACTGCAGCACAACCCACACAGTCCTCCAAGAATGCCGTTGATTATCTGTATGAAGCACAGAATGAACTCTATTCCTCCCAAGACAAGAAGGATGGAAAAGAGGGTGACATTCCATTGCACAATGTTATGAGGTTCTTGACATTCAGACCACCTGTTATACTCAAACAAGTACCTGTACAAAGCAATTGAAACATATTAACAGAGTGGGATGCTTACCATACCTAGAACAAATGATGTCTAGTCTGTAACTTCAACTGAGTGGGAATAGAAAATGCAATGGTTTATTCCATTCAGAGTTTGCCCTGTTTAAGAGCGTGTTGAACTACCGACCATACATTTTTGTTAAGTCTTAGTTTCTTAAAAAGAAAAAAAAAGCAAAAAAAAAGCAAACTAAGCTATAAAGGCAGAATCTTGTATTACTGAGTAAAGTGAGACACAAGCTCAAGGAAGCTGAAAAAACAAAGCTGTTTCTCAAAACAACCATAGAGCTTTTCAGGACTGGCCCTTTATTCTGAAGACAGCAATTACTGATCCAAATGGGTCACCTCCTCTCTTGTGCTGCTTTCTTCAGGCCCTCACATGCCTATGCTGGAAGAGCCAAACACAGAGCAAATTCAGAGTAGTCCAGCTGTTAGTCAAATTTTATATCTTCAGAACATCAGCACTGATGAACCTTCAACAATGAGTTGACTCAGTTCTTCTGTATTCAGTCATATGGGGGGAGAAGGGGCAAGGGGAGAGGGGGAAGGGAATGAGGGAAGAGGATGAATGTCCCCTCCTGGAAGAGATGCAATTGAAATGTAAAATTCAAGCTCCCTGCTGCAAAGTTGCTTTATGTGGTTTCTTAGTACTCCAACTTTCTCTAGTCTGGCATCAGCCATAAACTGTTACTAGAAACAACCTCGAGGCTGCCAACCATACAGACACTGTAAAAGCATGTCATGATCCAAACCAAATCCTCTTCCAGCCTATGGGACTTGTGAGGATTAATGGGGAATAGTATACAATTCAGCTTGGTTTGCTGGAGAACCCTAAGTAAGGACAGCTAGGCGCTTCTGGCCCTCCCAGCCCTGTGGTGTACAAAGATTCTTATAAACCTTTTCTGGTTTCATTTACAAAGCTTCTATGCCATTGTCACTAATGAAGGTACTAGTCCAGTTTCTAGCAACGCAGGGCAACTTCAGAAGCAAAGCCTCACAAAACAGTCTTACACAAATGATGAGACAATTTTTGTAACAACTGCTATTCGTAGTTTGTAAATCCCTCAAAGTCCTAAAACTTTATGTTAGTGATGCTCATGGATATGAACAGTATACGGTGTATAGATATTATTACTTATACGTATATGCTCAGATTCCTTTTTGTAGGACAGAGAATTTATATTGCTTTGGTTTTAAACTTAAGCAGTGTGCGTAACTGATGCCATCTGTTCAAGAGCAAGTGAGCAAGTTCAAGTTAGCAAGAAGCATAAACTTACGAACAGATCTTGGTATATGGTTACTGGATATTGTTGAAAGGTACTGAAATACAGTCTATGTGTACACAGGGGAAGATTTAATGTCCTCATGAACAGACAACTTACCCTCCAGAGGATTCAGTGAAAGGATAGATCCAGTTTCTTTCTAAGTGAGTAAAACAGTATGGTCCATGAGACAAGCCTAGCGCTGAAATGATTATACAGTATCCAGAACCAATGATCCCAATAAAGGCAGCCAGAACTGAGGACAGCATCTGCACAGCAAACACAGACATGAATTTTGACACAGCCATCATCTTGCCTTTGAGATTATCTGGGATGGGAGTGTAAAGGCTCACTTACCGCACAGCTTTTCCCACAGTCCTCATGGCCAAAGCACCCACAGCAGTCATCATTGTGAAGTCCGATGAATACTGCAGCTGGAATAAGTACCTAGACGTGGAGGAGACACACCACACTTCTATTTTGCTGCACAGACAGGACAGATAAAACACAGTCCTCGCACTAATTTCATTTATATTGTTCTTGGCAGGGGGTTGAGGCAGTCTGTGTAAGTTATTCAGTTTCACTCCTATTTAACACAGGAGGCATCTTGCCTCTGGTATCAGTAACACCAACACCAAGATAGGTGTATTTCTATTTCTGCTTCGTGTATACACAGCACTTAAGTGCATAAAGAGCCTGCTGTGGTACTGCTGCAACTTAAAGTATTTCAACTTTAAAAGTTTTTGTTCACATTAAAGGCTGTGTCCACCAAATAAAATGTTTTGCAAAAAAAATGTATTCACTTTCTGTCAAATGAGGACTATGAGAGAAGTCTCCCATAATAATTTGTTAAAAAACCCCAACTATTACTGACATATTAGTCACTGAAGAGTTGTCATCACTGCCTGTGTGACAAACCAGTATGACTAGAGTAGAAAGTCTAGGAGTATTTTGCTCAATTCAGGCAAACATCTCATTACAGACACCTTGCTGCTTCTAGGTTTTCACAACCAGTTTCCAGTGACAGAAATGCAAAATAACAAATCAAAAGCTACCTGTAAAAACCACAAATCATCCATACTCCAGAGCTTTTAGCATAAAAATCAAGGAGGAGAGTTGATTAAACAGAGTATCCAACCCACCAACATCAGGACTTAATAATAGTTTGCACTTGAAAAGTTTCCACACCCAGGAGTACCTTGGAAAACCATAAAGAAACAGCAAAGTGTTACCTGCAAACTGCATAGATTTACTCAACAACAGTAAAATAAAAACTACCCAGCTGAATAGTGACATACTTGCCAGCCCTTCCTCAAACCTATTGCTAAGCCTCAATGCTGCACGTCCAGAAGAGATTGTACAAGTGTGTTCCAGGAGCAGTTAATTGATTTCACTTATATTATTCTGTGTGTAAAGCCTAGTCTTTACAAATCCCAGCCTAGGTTCCAATGGGTCAGTAACACAGCTGTAAGCACCTCTCACAAGCTGCAGCGAGCGCCTTTTGCAGCAGCTTTGAACCTGAGATTTGCAGACATCTTCAGATCTGTAGTCTATATCTAAGAGGACTTTTAAAAACAAATTACAAAGGAGGCCTGAAGTTAGGGAACTTAAATATGCTACAATGTGGTCCACAAAATTATAAAAGATAGAAAATAGCTTCAGATTAACAATGCCCTATAATGAACGTACTCAATTCTTCATCCTTTGCTGTTACTGGAATGCAAAGCTTTGATAACTGCCACTTGATCCCTCTGAATAAACAGCTAAGGCAGAGAAATAACTGTCAACATTTCATATAATAGAAATTAAGGAACTATTAACTAAATGCTAGTTATCTAGGGCTATATTGTTGAACTCCTTTTAAATTAGTAAAATGTAAGATATAACCCTTTATGCAAACCACGACATTCTCAGAGGCTTAGTTCCAGTTTCGCATTTGTATTCTGCAACCTAGACTCTGATTCTCAGCTTTAAAGTGACATAATATTGCAGATAAGATAACCAATAACAACTACTAATACCTATGGGGTAATATAGCTAATTTCTTTTGATGCAACTTCAGAGATTCCTGTTGACAAGGTATTTGATCAATTTACTAGTGTAAATGGTAAAGAAATAGTAATATTGAGTAGCTCCAAAATAAACTTGAAAGAAGCTCATTACTTACCAAAAAGCCTCCACCTAGAATGCCATGAAGGCACTCCACGTATTTTCCGAGATGATGCTCTGAAGCATATCTTGTTTCTCCATTGGGAAAATAAAGTAAAATGTTGGCCACAATGCTGAGCAAGGCCAGGATGAGCAACTTATAGCCAATACATCTAGCACACCTTCCAAAACACATGTCCAAAGCTTTTCAAGTCCTTCCTTCACTAGTCCAATCCAACCTATCTCATGCCTGTTCACATCTAAAAGAAGGTCAGCTTTTATTCTCACCTTCTTAAATACTCACGGTTACCTAGCTATGTGGATGACGTTTACACCTCTTCGTAACTACCATTCCCAATTGCAGAGTGAAGGAACAGGGACGGCAGAATGCCACCACCCTTTTAAATGCAATAATTGTTGACAAACCAGATGCAATCAAGGAAATATTGAATACTAGGTAATTTCACTCTAATATGATGCTTGGAATGATCATCAGTGAACATGATTAGACATGAACAACAGGCTTAAACCACAACACAAGTTCTGCCAGGAACAGAAGGAAAAAGGTTTTGTTTTCTTTGTTAGAACCAGCTTTGACTTTTAGGTTTATAGACTGATTCAGAACAACCTGAAGCCAAGGAATGACTTGGCTGACTTCAACAGTATTGAGTCAGAGTTTTGGGTATAAACAGAATAAGGTCTACAGCAATGAGGAGTATGTAGAGCAACCTCTCACTTTGCTATCCTGTGATGGAGTAAGAACAAACCTCACCAGGAGGCTGGCAAACAAATAAAATGGACAGGCAGGCTTCTAAGGAGTGTCCTTGTTCTTGCCATTATATGACAACCTGAATTTAGATTAACAGCCATTTGTTATAGCTAAACCAAGCAAACACTGGTGAGTAGGTTTCTAAGCAGTGAAAAATACTGCTTAGAGAAAAACACTATAAAACACATTCCTTGCACTGAAATTTCACGTATACAAACACAAGAAAACATCACAGGTTTCCAAACTGTGTTACATGTACTAGTAACATTAATTTGCATAGTAAATGCAGATACAAAGAGACCTGGAAAAATTAAGATCTAGCCTGCTCTCTTTTCCTTTATGCAAATTTTGCTAAAATATCCTAAAGCTTTCTCCTTCACATATACACAGCTCAACACAGCGGCATCAGCTGCCTACTGCTATAACATGACAGAAAATAACTAAGAAGTGCACAGGCCAAGGCTGGTGCTGGGAAGTGCTGCTGTTGCCACCATGACAATACAATGTAATGCTCATTGCAAAAACATTAGATAGACAAACTGAGTTTGGGAATGTCCAGGATATTAGAAGACTATACTTAGATTTTTTTCAATTATTTAGGGAGAAAAACCTACTCATTCACTCCTGCTGATTGTTTGAGGAGGTGGCCCATTATTTTTTTAATAGGTAAATAACATTGTAAACAGAAGTCCAAACCAAATCCATCGTATTCTTGCAAGTGATGTGAGCAAGACTTAAGCTGAGAGAGAGAGAACATGCAAAAAGAAGACGAGGGGGGTGGGAGGAAGAGAGCAGTCTTGTGCAGATGTGGTTTTGTGATGTAACTTCTCCGGGTATTGTAGCTGTTGACCTTGGAGACTTCCTTCATTATGAGAAATATCCTCCAATTGTAGAAACACAGGCTTACCATTATTGTGCACTTCACCTCTGATGACTAAACAAGCATAAATATCACCCTGCAAGTTTCCTCTGCAGAAGGAGATGGATGCTCGACTGAAAACTCCCTTTATTGTGTTATGCCAAAAAAACTAAACCATTCCTCCTGCAAAACACCACCCAACACCCTCCCCCCCCCCATCCCAGCCACCACTCCATACATATGGCCGCTGGAAAGTAGACCTGAAATATGTTCTAATTATAATCTGTATAACTGTTTTCTAAACACTTGATCTGAAACAAAATTTCACAAAATCAAAAACTTTCTATATTTATTATTTATTACCAAGCACATGGTGCATTGCATGGGCATTGCAATCTGCAGTTGCTACCAAACCTCCTCTAACTCCCAACAATAAAATAGTTCAGAGCACTCTCCTGTATAAGCGTATAGGTTACAAAAGTCTTGAGCAAGCTTGTTCACTTCTTATGCCTGTTTGCTATATAAGTCCTAGTTTTACTGCTCAAAGTGAGCAGCAGTGGATTTCTGGAATGCATTTGGGAATGTCAAGTTTTAAACGATTAACTGACCTGCACACGAGCAGTAGCCAAGCGTGAGCTTCTCATCAACCCCAGAAACAGCAGGGCCCAAACTGCACCTTGTGACATGCTCCAGCACCATAAGATGGCAGAGTTTACACTAGTGTGAACAAAACCAGAATTGGGTTTTGAGTCTTTTATATAAGAACCACAGTGTTTGCACTTAGAGAGGTAAGATAATAATCTACTCACAGGTGCTTCCTCACAGGAAACTCCACTATTTCTCTCTCTCACAGGACTATTCCTGTAGCTCTGATGCCTGTCTTGGACAGAGAACACTTACTAGAAGGCAGTCCATCAACCACTGTTACTGGAGACAGCAGAAGTCTAATTCTAGGCTAAAGCCTAACTTTAGACTGTAGGTCTAGTCTTCAGCTCTGGCCGAGAAGAAAGTACTGCATTATGGCTCAAGAAGGAGAAGACAATCAAAAGGGTAGTGAAGAAATTTTGACAGCACTCTAAGGTCCAGCAGGTAGGACAATTGTGAAAGACTTTCATATCCTTTCCTGGCAAAAGGGGGCTAGTTTATAAACAATTACAGCAACTGGCTTGTATCCCCCAATCAGCAATTCTGCAGGATAAAGTCTGTCAGCAAAATAGTGGAGCTGAACACTGAGCTTTCATGCCAGGGAAGCAGCTAAAATTAGATGCCTTGTCCAATTTACTGAGGTATCTAATACTAAGGCTAATTTCACACGGGGTGCAAGAATCCAGCAGCTCCTCCATAAAACAAAAAACCCCACCTCAATAGTCATCATTATTTGGTACTTCTGTTGCAACAGGGGGACAGAAACCTTCTTCCACAAAATAAGGATGTTAGAAAGAGACTAGTGTTTCCTGATGCCAAACAGTGGGAAATCTCACAAGTAGAAGAGCTCTCTACATTCGAGCTCTGAAAAGCTGAGTGTTCTCCGGCTTTCTGTATCTGCTCCTCAGCCAGTATGACAGGAGTAACAAAAATTACTTTCTCAAGCTCAGCTGCATATTGGAAACTCTTGCTGTATTTCTGCACAAGCACTAAGTTTACCTACTGTAAAGAGAAGCAATTTATCAAAGACTGTCAAAGTTACCACAACTTGCAAAGTTACTAAATACTTGCACGGGGGGGGACGGGGACGGGACGGGACACCCAAACCCACAGAATTTTATCCAGAAATAGAAAACTATCAAGTATCTCATTTCTCCTACAAAAGCAAATTACTTCAATCACAACCGCATCTAGCACCTCCGCCCTAAGCCAGCTTTCCAAAGTGATTCATCACAATCAACAGAAGAAACTGTGTTGCAGCAGCAAAGAAAAGTGCCATACAAAAAAGGAGATTTTGGACTTCACTGATGTTTCAATGTCCATGTTAATCCTGGAAACACCCCTATTCCTCTACTAAACAGGAAATAAAGGAAGACAGGGAGAAGGATATTTGCAAATAAATACGGAAGTGCTCAGACCAACCCAGACTCATTGCATCAGAGTCAGAATGCTGTCAAGAGCAAGGTCACACAGGCAGGTCTCAGTTTCCCTGACTGGACACTGGGCATGTTACTGTATAGAACTTGTTGCATGTGTATGCTGTATGACTCCCATGCTCCAAGGATGCCACAGAACCCTCTTTCCTTAGCTCTCTGGCACATGGCCAGGACAGTCTGGCTGCTATTCCCTCCATGGAAATGAGTTTTATAGCTCAGCTCTTCCAAATCCCCAGAGTTAATCTTGCTAATCTCCTATAAGCTGAATCTTGTTTTTTTTTTCTTTTCTTGTCTATTTTAGCACCTAAAGAGGTTCTCATTCCTTATAACCAAAGGATAAAACATTTGCAACAAGTGTTTCTGCCATCAGTGTTTTCTGAGCAAATATAAGCAATTTCCTGATTTAAAGATGTCAGAAAGATGTAAAGAAAGATGTCACTCTACTGAAGAACATGTGTTTCTTCCCAGTAGTTTCTTCTAATGCT
Organism: Micropsitta finschii; assembly: GCA_034783455.1. Taxonomy (NCBI): domain Eukaryota; kingdom Metazoa; phylum Chordata; class Aves; order Psittaciformes; family Psittacidae; genus Micropsitta; species Micropsitta finschii. The sequence continues at coordinate 22,720 of JAVHNF010034992.1, read as the reverse complement.
CCAAATGGTCAACCTTTACTGCTTTACGCTGCCTTACAGCCATGCCTAGACGTGGATGGCTAAAAGACACAATAGCGATCAAGAGACACAGCTTGAACAGACACATGACACACGCCTTCCAGTTACCTTGAAAACAATCTAAAGAAAGAAAAAAACGACCCAAAAAAAACCCAAACAAACCCCAAACCAAAGCCAAACCAACCAAAAAAAAAAAAAAATCAAAAAAAAAATACCCACAAAAACAAAAAGCCAAACCAAACCAAAACACACCCAAACCAAACCCAAACTAAAAAGCCTTGAAGCAAACAATTTTTGACATTATAAAAACGGGTCAGATGCAAATCAAGGGGCCTTTACTACAATTTGGGCACACTACACTACAACTTCTACCAAGGAGTTTCTCATTGTAACTTTCCTTGCAAACCTTCTGGTCCCACCTACCACTGCAAAAAGGTTAATGTCAGGGAAGTACCTCTTGAGGAAGCACTGGCAGGGTGTGGTAACTGCATGACATGTGTAGATGAGACATGGCCTAAGAAATAATAGCACAGGCTGCACAGATGCATTTGGAAAGAAAGCCTGGGCAACACAATGCATGTGTATTGACACAGATTATGAATTCACACTTGTATTTCCTCAAAAGCTATTCTCATTTGTTCTTTGCTTACTGCTCAGTAAGTTACTGCTCACAGAGGCAAATACTAGCTCAGACAACTTCTGGGAATACGTTGAATACGCAGTCAGCTAAAGTAAGGGAAGCCTCTTTGCCAGCTATTCAGACAGGAACACCCATGACTTCCCTTTAATCAGAGAAACACACATCCATGCTACCATTCATTTTGCGATGTCCAAGTGATGCATTGCTCAGGTTTTCCAGCCATTGTCCACAAAAACATTATGATGTGGCTATAATTGCCCTCAGGCATATCACCTCATGCGTGCATGCCAATCACCAAACTCTGCCTGGACAGTTATGAAAAAAACCTGCTCCCTTGAAGTCCTTGATGTCTATGGTCTCCTGTCCACAGCCAAAAGAAAGTTTTCGGATTAACTTTATTAATTACATGACAGCTCCTCAGATGAACTAATGAGCTGCTTCTGAGGAGGAGAAACCACCTGCTGCCATGAGACATATCACTGAACATAAATGCCATCACTTCTCATACAGCTATAACATACATGCAGATGCTCGCTTGCTATCTCAGAGATAATCTCAGAAAGAAAACTGACTTGAACTGCAGAACAAGTCAGCTTGAAGTGAGTGCTCACACTTTTATGCAACACCACACATTGACACATACAGAGAAGAAAACTTATTAGTAGTAATGCTGACCTAAGGAGTACACAATGATGCAACAAAAGCAGTTCTGACACTTAACCAACCAGCTTGGAGATTCAAAAGCTTATAATCAGGACAGAAGTACCACTAAATGACTGTACAGAAATACCTCGCTCAAAAGAGGAACCCATAAACCTTACTTAAGAACAATTACTACTGACCCTACTCGCAATGCTACTGTAACATCACTCCACAATCAAACAAACCACTTCAAAAAACTGTTTTCTGGTGACATATAAAAAACATGATGTAGCCTGCATTCATTACTTCTTACAACAATGTTGTTATGATAAAAAGTAGGACACAAAACAAATTCTACTTCTATTTCTGCCACAGCCTGTGGGTGAAGCCTTGGCCATGCAAAATGGCCAACAGAAATTTGTTTCCCTTGGACTGCAGTATTTACACACAGGTTTGAATTCTGTATTTCTAGTCTATCCCTAAAATTGTGACATTCTTGCAAAAGTTAAACAAACATGAAGCATTATCATCACTGTACTGTAAGTATACTCTGTTCTATACTGTATGTAATGGCTGTATGGATTCAGAAATACGGATTAGCTTAGCACATATATCTCTGCATAGCACAGCATGAAGAACACACTGTCTTCAAGCTTGAAGTGAGCCCCTTTTGTGACTCCCCTCTCGTGCAGCAATATGAATAAAATACACATTCAGTAAGACATCCAATTCTGACATCCAATTCCATTTCAGAGAACATGTAACAAAGCAATCACAACTGTCTTTGGGTTTTGTGGTGCAAAAGTAAATCATTTAGAACTTTTGTGTTTCTCATATGATGAATCTGTGAGTAGTTTTCTACTCATCTCTAATCAAGCAAAAAAGATCACCTGTATCATACCATATGTATTAAATCTATAGACTCAAAAAAGGAAAGAAAAAAGAAAACAATTTTATTGCCCATTTTGTTTCATTGGCATATGCTTGATGCACTGATCATGCAGTTTTGTCTCTGGAATTAGCCATTAATAAGTTCACATCAGTTAAATTAACAATATTCTTGCTGATTGATCCTACAACTACTGCTTGGCTAGGAACAGTCTATGTATTGATTCCATGGCAGTAAAGTTTGAAATTTAGTGTTTAAAATTAGCATGTCTTTCATGTCATCATGACTGATATAGCAGCATGCTGTATTTGCTTATAAATATTTCAGCATCAGTACTAATTGGATCACACAGATCACAATCAGAAGAGCAAATTAGACATGACCACAGACTCTTGAAAGGCGATTTCCTAAACTGCACTCCCACCCTTCATCATTTAAATTGAACTCTGAAGTTCATTTAACAACACACACTCAGCACACTGAATATTGCTTAAAATGGCTGTCAAACATATGGCCAACTATTTCATGGTCATGTTCCTTCACTGTCAAGACCTCAAAAACGCTATACAAGTTTAACATACATTTTTAATAGCAGGAATGTTAATTAAAAAAAATAAAAATCAAAACTAGTTAAAGAATATGTCTGACTGCAAAAGGTCACCTTTAATCTGAGCAACATTTGATGGAGAAAAGCAGAAGAAAATATTTAACACTGATTATGTTTTAATGTTTTTGCCCTTTTTTTTTTTTTTTTTAAGGAAACATACTGGAATAATACAACTGAGACTATTCCGTGTAAATATACAAAATACCTGTCTGCCATATGGTGCCCCTACTGCATGCAGTACTTTGTTGCAGCTGCTGCTTTCACAGAGTCCTTCTAATTCACATCTGCGGTGCCACTCTAATGAACTGCAATTTGGTTTGGAGAGTGGGGAGAGGTTAAGTTCCTGAATTAGGAGTTTTATATTCCTTTGAATTATAATTACAGCTAAAAGTATTCATGCCATTAGTGCACCTAAACATGGAAGTTAATGCTGCAGAATTACACACATGTTCATTCCAGAGTAGTATTCCATTGCACGGCCATCTCCTCAGGTGTCAGATCATGCCCACAGGACTTTCTGTAAGTACTTGGAAGACAGAGAACCCCAAGATTTCCACCACCTCCCTCTAGTGATAATCAGGCTGTGACCAAACAGGCTCTGTTGTGCCCACTCATAGGCTACTGGCTCCAGATAACTCTGCCTCTCAAGTCTTCTACAACAGCTCAAGAAATGCTGCCTTCAAGTTACAGACGCCACTGGCCTTCTGCATAAAACAGCAACGTTCACCAACACCCACTGACGGCACAGGAGTCACGCACAATGCACGCTGCAGTAAAAGGAACTGAACTAAGGCATCACACACAGAGTCAAATCCTGAAGGTTTCAGTAGGACTGGATTAGGTTCAGGTGACACTTTCTTGCAGAAGAAACTGCAGCCACGTCAAGAATAGTGCTTGCCTGTCAGGCAGAACACCTTGGGTATTTTGTGTTACTCTCCATCAGCTCCCAAGATTTTGATCAATTACACTCTATCCTAAATTGAAGACTCTACCTAATTGAAGACATAGGGCTTACTAATTGAGCACTACTCAGGGGCATACAAAAGGCTGGCAGAAAATTCAGGTATGTCCTGTGGAACCATTACAATTATAAAGCTTTTACACAGTTCTTCGTATGCAGACTTTGTACGTGGGTTGCTGATTAATCCAGCCTATGATTAATCCAGAATGAATATAAAAAGACTATTACAACAGGAATGAATAAGTTTCCATGCCATCTCACAGTAAATTTATTTCAGATTATGCACTAAACAAGCAAATTACTCCTTTATTAACAGGCCTGAGAACAGCAGGCAAATACAGCAGAACAGCACCACTCACCACTTCTCTACTATGTACCTATAATGCTGAGAACTGCTGTTTACATGGTCCTCACAGTCACTTCTGCTACTGTGTCTGTGCTCCAACTGGGAACTTCACACCTAACCACTTACTTTTCAAGCATTAAATTGAGATCTTACCTCTTCTGGAAGAGTTCAAACAAAGCCAGACTGCAGCTAAGGCTTGGTGAGAATTAGAATCAGAGAATAGTTAAGGTTGGAAAGGACCTTAAGATCATCCAGTTCCAACCCCCCTGCCATGGGCAGGGACACCTCACACTAAACCATTCC
>JAVHNF010034992.1:0-12809 GCA_034783455.1 Micropsitta finschii | reverse complement strand
GATCAGTCAAACCATAGAATAGTTAGGGTTGGAAAGGACCTTAAGATCATCCTGTTCCAACCCCCCCCTACAATGGGAGGGGACACTTCACACTAGACCATGTCACTCATGGCTCTGTCCAACCTGGCCTTGAACACTGCCAGGGATGGAGCGTTCCCAGCTTCCTTGGGCAACCCATTCCAGTGCCTCACCACCCTCAAAGTAAAAAATTTCTTCCTTACATCTAACCTGAACTTCCCCATTGAGTTTAAACCCATTACCCCTTCTGGAGATTTTCTTTGAAGTTTATATTGTAGCCTGCAAAACATGGTATTTTCAACATAAAACTGAAATAAAAGCTATTTCATACTAGGAACATCTCACAAATAAAACCCCGCTTTATTTAGTAGTAGAAAACTACTGCAGAATTTATTAGACCGGGCTTCAACAAAAACTTTCTTTGAACTGTAGATGGTTGCAAATGTCTACTTTACTTCACAGATTCATTCTTCTGGCTCTGAATCATACTTTCAGAGTTGGCCAGACTTGAAAAACAAACACACGCCTCTCAGATCTCTTACTGGATATAAAAGCCACACCTTAAACACTAGAATACTTCAAAATGGTTTGTGTCAAACCTGTGATTCCTTCTCCACTTGGAGGTATTTCCCAAACATTCACATACCACAGGGAGAAAAAAACATTCCCCAACCTCCCCTTCTTTAAACAACAACAGAAAGATCATTATTAGAAATTTATATTAAAGCCAGCATAGAGCAAAAGCATTTCTTCATAACACAAACACATGAACTTCCAACAGCAAGGTAGTGGCTTTCCCCACTTCTCCAAGAAATAAGCATTTTAAGTTAGCAGCATTCTGCAGCAGTAGTCCAATCTGCTGTCCAATCCAGTGTAAGAAAGTACTAATATTCTCATTATTGCTACATGGGAAGAAATCTTGAGCCTTCACAAAACAGACCTCAACTACAGATCAGTTACAGACAGGCATTTTTCATAATGCATTTGAAGGTTACTTGATGCAGTCAGGGTCAGATTGTAGCCTTTATTTTTGCCTAGTATTCTCCATAGCTGAAAAAGCTCAGAACCTGTCTGCAGCAGAGGTGCTCCAGTCAAAATGGTTTGTGAGAAACACATAAAATCATGAAAACCCCTCTTTTACCTTCAGCACAGGATCTGTAAACAACCTGCAAAGAATAAAAGCCTAGACCACAAGTCTACTTGCTTGTAAGAGAACATCAGTAGAACTAAGATGCTTTCTAAATCCTGCCAAATATGCATGCACCTAAACTTCTGCTTTGTCAGACAACTGGTACCATAGTTCTATTGGCCAGGACACAGGTCCATGTGATAGGTGCTGCTGTGCTGCAGCCTCGTGTCTCCTGAACCCTTTAGTTACTCAAGGTTGCACGTAAGCCAAGGCAGCAGCACTCCCAGCAAGACCAGCCTACTGATAAGGAGATACATGTTGAGTAAGAGATGTGGTTTAAAATGTCCTCAGGCTGAGGAAGGCTTGTGACTTTCCTCGTTGGAGAAGCATTTTAATGATCTGCTCTTAAGAACTGGATACCCCAACTTCTTCTACGGCTCTGCTCTAAAAGCAGTAATGCTTGTTCCACTTTTAAAACTGATTCTGCACAACCTCAAAAATTCCCTCTTTCTTTTAACAGGATTAAGGCACTACCTGCTCCTCCTCCTGGCCAACAGTATATTCCATCAGTCAGCTCACAGCCACCTGCTATTGCAAAATCCATTCCTACAGGAGGAATTTCCTCTCCCTCTTCTGGAAGGCAGCACTAGCTCCAGCGCAGCTATCCCAAAACCTGTTGGAAGACAGTGCCAGTTCCTAGGCACCTTTGCAGGTCTAGCCCTTGACCATGTCAAGACAGATCAAGCACTTCCCATTCATCTTTAAGCATACAACATCCTGGCAAGACACACTGGCTCTACAGAGCACATATATAAATGTATCCAATGTTTCAGATGCCAGACGCACACGCCTGCTGAGCATTAAAGCAAATACCTTCTTTAACACTGAGCTAACCCAAATTATCTTGCTAAGTCTATAAAAGTCTTGTAAAGTTTTATGTCTACTTCCAAAGCTACTATGTATCTGGATGTTTTGGTTTCGATATTACTCAGCACATGGATCTTCCTGCTTTGAAAATAGGAAATTCGCTAGCCCGACAGGTAGCCCATGAGTCCTAAGAGTCTGTCCTGTGTTGCTCAACTTGCACACAACTCACACTAATGTAATTTAAAAGTTTCCTCAGGTAAAGGCTAGAGGCGCGGGTGTGCACACAGCCAGGTATTTCAAAACAGTCTCTGTGAGCCATGCTGTGGACTTCTGTTTCTTTCTAAAAATATTTCTCAATAGGCAATGGGTGTGCCACTCAATGAATAATAACTTTTTCCTGTAAGCCCTGGATTAGAAGGAATGCTTGCTCTTGGGAGTAAGAAGCATTATGGCGTTGCAGGGTAGTGAGCCTAACAGGTGAGCGTGCAGAGCATGCTGACCTACTGGCTGAGACAAAGCAAGTACTAACTTCTAGGGCAAGAATACAAACCTGCCTTTTTCTCACGCATTATGCAACCCAAATATGATGTTATATAGCCTCAGTATAAAACAGAACTGCACAAGTTTTCAGATGCATGAGGAATATTAGGAAGTATAATTAGGCAAAGCTGAAATATCTAATCAGCAAGAAATGAAAAAGGTAACTTTGCTTCTTTATACATAATAGAGGTATACGTATACATATAATCGTATCTATGCATTTTGAGTAGAAGCACTCCATCTGAAAAAACCTGGGAGCAAACCCTTTGTATCATATGCCCCAGAACATTATGTAGAACTAAACATTGTATTGTCTTATTTTGTTGGGATGTTTTTGTTTGTGTTTGTTTTGGTTTTGTTTGCTGTTTTCCATATTGTTATTACATTGTAACAATTGATATGTACATGACAGAAATGCATGTTATCAAGGATAATGATTGGGACAGTCAAATAAAGAGAGATCGCTTTTTTGAAAAGTCTTTCTCTTAAATCTGCTATATTTTTTACTTTTTACAGACTAACAACAGTTCTGAAGACATCTGTCAGTACTCTATAAACGAAACCTCAGTGCACTTCTAGTGACTGCTTCCAGCATAACATGGCTGAACAACCACACGAATCCCTTAGCTGAATTCTGTGGCCTCCACAATGCAAAAGTCACTGCAGGTACGCAACATCATCTGGCAAGTTACAGCTTCAAACAGCAAGTCATCACTTGAGCTTATCCTGAAGAGCTGCAGGCTTCCTCAGAAGAGCTGCTTGCAGCTTCTCCCTTAACTTTGAGGAAGGTGGCTTTTACCATCAGGTGAAAACAGCAGTGTTTTCAGATGAAACAGAAATGTTCTTGTGCGAACAGCGTAACATAGTGACTGCACAGATCACGGAGAGAACACAGGGCCAGCCTAAGTACCAAGAAGATACCAACATAACTAACTGCAGAGGCAGTGGGGATGAGAGAAAGATTTCTTCATAAGGGCTACAAGTGTTTCTTGAAAACCACACAACTACTTCAGTTGCTGTTCAAGCTGAAAATTGGTTGCAGTTCCCATGCTAAGCCCCAAAGATTTCAATTAGAGTACTGGGATATTCAGCGCCTTGAAATTTAGGTCACTTACTCTGTTGCCCAAATAAAAATTATAGGTGACTAGTTTTAGAAATCCAAGTTTGGCAGCATTAAATAGTAGCCAGTTACAAAGAAGGAATGAAAGGATTTTATTAAGTGGTTTTATTAAAACACTATAAAAATCAGTGACTTCCATTTAAAGACAGAAAAATACCTAAGAAAACCATAACATTAAAACGCAGGAGTTTTGACAAAGTCAAAGTGCAAATCTGCTGTGCCTGGGAGCACCCAGGTCTACCTGAAAGCATGAACATGGTTCTGAGCTTGTGAGCAGATGAAAGAGGTATGCAACCAGAGATCTTAATCAGAACTCCTCTTGCTTTTGAATTCTGGAGAAATGACAATTTTATCTCACATACTTGCACATACAAAATGGCTTAGCACACTTCAATGTTGTCAAATTTACAGGATGAGTTCTATAGTTAAAGAGCTTGATAAGACAGTAGAAACAGCAGAATACAAAGACGAAGCTAGGTATAAAGACCTCATTCAAGGTCCTCTGAAGGAAGGGTGTCAAAGTTCTTCTTGGTGGTGCCAGACAATGGGACAAGAAGCAACAGGCATAAACTAAAACACAGGAAGTTCCACCTGAACATGAAGAACTTCTTTCCTGGGACGGTGACTGAGCACTGGAATAGGTTTGCCCAGAGAGGCTGGGGAGTCTCCTTCCCTGGAGATATTCAAGAGCCATCTGAACACAATCCTGAGCAATGTGTTCTAGGTTACCCTGCCTGAGCAGTGGGTTGGACTAGATAACACCTGATAGTCCCTTTCAGCCTTGAACATTCTGTCGATTGTATTAGGACAGGATTTCATGTAGGTGGTCAGGTAGCTTTGAGTTATTATAAATAATTATGTTGCAAGAGTATACAATACTTCTACACAAAAAGACGAGGCTGCGACAGCAGCTAAAACACTTGCATGAAGTCATACAGTAATAATAGTCAGAGAAACTTAAAAGAAACCCCTCTGAGCTCAGTTAGGCACAACCTGGCATGGTATTATGGGACATACTGGTGATGATCTAAAAGAACCTACTTTGCTACCAACAAGCTATCAGGTTTACTGAGGTCTTGAAATATATTCACCATTTAAAAAATATTTTAATCCCTGCCCAATGAGAAGCAAGATAATGGGTTACATTTGAAAACAGTTATTCCCAGCTGCTTTAAATGATACAAGGATTTGATACTAACAAGTTAATAAACATACAGCAGTAAAATCTATTCACATACATTGAATGTGAAAATATTAAAAGGAATCCTTAGTACAACATATTTAAGGCCATTCTCGCTTCCTAAAATCACCCCCAGACTGCCAGTAGGCCAAAAGGAAAAAGAGAGAGAGATACCTCAAAAAGCATTGTAACAAAAAGATAACTCTCCAATAGGCAAACCAAGGCTGGACACCCCACTGCAGTAAGTTTTTATCTGTTTCCAGAGCACTATCCTACCGCTAACCCACATCTCATGCAAATTTTGTTAAACCCAATGCAAATACCTATTTTAACCATGAGCAACCCTGACTACAAGCTGAAGTATGACCCACCTGAACCATGGCTTTAGCCTGTCCCTACCCAGGACAGGGAACCTCAGACAACATTCTGGGGAAGCATGCTTCCAGGGTAGCTAGCCACGCACTGCCATTCCTTTGGCAAGAGCAAAGGAAAAAGCCTGTCTTGGCCTTACTTGCTCTGCAATTGCCTACCTGCTGAGCAAGAGGACAGGCAAAGGGATTTTTACTCATGGCACACTGCACAGCATACAGGGACATTCAGAACAGCAGAGGGACAGGACGAGCATCTTGAGAACACCACAACTTACATATTTCGAACATCAGCACAAACACTGGGTTTTTCTCCTACCTTCCACAATAGTAGTGGGAATAATTTACAATAAATGTGCCTGGGGATTTCTCTTATAAACAGAAGCACCTCAGCGCACTACTACAGTCCTCAGCCACACACAGGCCAACAGCAAACTCCCTAGCTCTTACAAGCTCTCCCTAGCTCAAACTCCACCTAGCTCTTACTCACGCTCATTTTAAAGGAGCTAAATTCCACCAAGGTCAGCAGCAACCTCTGACAAAGCATCTTGTTAATCAGGCCAGATCCAGACCTCCCATGCAGAACAAACTGCAGCCGGCATTGCTTTGTTTTATCTTAAACTCACAGAGACTAAGTGAACATGATTGGAAAATGTTATCTTAACAAAACCAGCCATTCATAAAACTTTACTGTTACTGACTAAGTCACAATATGATTGTACTGCATGAAGAGACCAAATACCACAACATTTAGCTTCACAGTCTAAAGGTACAATTTAACAATTGACTTAAACTGATTTAACAGCAAATTGCCACTGGAGATTCAGTCCTGTTCTCTACTTGCAGCTGTATATTCCTGCTTCTTCCCTAGTACTGTGGCCTTGCTTGGACTAATGCGGATGAAAACTAGCACAGTGGTAGAAATTAAAACACAGCAAACAACCAACTGGTTTTCAGCCAGGTCAGTCCCTTGATCCTCTGCACAGACAAATGAGCATTGTTGCCAGCAAGCCACTGCCATGCCTCCACTCCATGGTGGTGGAAGCCCAGATGGACACAAGCTGGCTGCCAAGTGCATTCCCAGCCACAGCGGGGGATCTGAGCTTTGCTGCCCAGGCCATGGAAATGTCAGCCCCTGGAGAACAACAGCAACGAGTGACAACAGAGGGAAGCACTCATGGCTGCTTTTGACAGGAAAAGCATTTTCTGTCCTCTTGGTGAAGTATTAAAAACACAACAAAGGGAGAAGGGAAAAAAACTGAAGCTTAGCTAACTGCCAAAGAGGATAAGAGTCCATAAATTATTGTGGTGGTTTTTTTAGATCTCTACTTCTGCAGCACAGAGGTGCCTTCTTAAGCATTTCCCTTATCAGTATTCCTCGCTCACAGGAAGATTATGGTGTGTAGAGGAAGCATGGACATTGGTGATGACCAGGGAAATGACAGGTGATGCAGAGCAGCGACCAGGGGTGGGAAGCACAGCAGAAAGCAGCCCATCTCAGAGGCGCAGCTCATCTCAGGCACTCATGGCAGAAGGAGATATAGGAAGAAGACAGCTTGAAGGACAGACATGAAAAAATGTTGAATACTAAATCTAAGGGGCTTGACCTCAGGCCTGCCTCAAGAAGGTCAGCATATTTTTCACAATGAGATTCAGATAACAAACTATAATGATTTCTAATGTATATATTTTTCCCCCGATCTAATTTATTTCTAACATTTCTAATCACTCTCAGAACCTTAATGTTTGCAGTGCTAGGATCCATCACAGCTCTTATACAAAGAAGCACCAGGCCTTTGAGGCCACACAGTCAGACACCTGGTATTAAGGCAGGAGATGCATTATCTCTCAAAACAGTATGGGAGTGTTCTGAAGTAACAGGGTACAGCCTGGTACCATACCATTAAATATTAACACAAGCGATAACTAATCTACTCAAGGTGAGTCAACTCTGACTACAGTTTTAACCATTTACAAAAAACAAGTTTAACAAACCAAGTCTAAGCACATAAATCATTGTAAGATGTCAAATTATAGAGTTTTGAGAGAAAAGATGTGAAAAAGATCAGAATTTAATTTTGCTGTTTGAAGAAAAAAACGTTTTGCAACCACCCATGAGCTTGCAGTTCTTACAGTTTTATGGAACAACCCTGTCTTTTGCATTCAAACTGGATTACTTCCATGCCTTCAGAAAAACTAAACAAACCCCTAAACCCATACATTATCTATCTCTGAAATAAACGTTGTCCTGGTAAACTTTGCTCTGAGCCTTCTAATTGCATGGTAGCCAACTTCAAATTTGAAGCAGAAGCAGGAGTAAGAGGGTTTTTTATAGAATAATTTAACAGTTACCCTGGCTGTAGTCACACTGGTAAACACAATAAAATTTCACAGCAAAGAAAAAAAAAAAACAAAACAACAAAGAAAAGCAATGCATTATGTTTCCTACAGCAGAGATCCTGTATGTGCTTTTGGCATGGCTGAACTAGCACTATCAATAGGCTCTCACTCTCAATTACCTATTTATTTCTGCTGACATTTGGTTCTCAGCAACCTGTAACATTACATTCCCTACACAACAAGGTTAAGTGCCTATATTTATCTGCTCATGATATGGAAATTTATTGTAGTTGCCCATTTATTACTACACAGACAGGCCTATCTTCCACTCATTTCAGTCTTACATTTACTGAAATGAAGTTATCCAGGAAGCAGAAAGAGTTGCCATGGAAAAAAAACCAATTTAACAGAGACTGCTGCAAAACTTCCATTAATTAACCTATTTATGATAAAACCATTTCTCCTCTCATTAAATGTAGCTGCTATCATTTAAATGACACAATAAGAAAAATACAGCTGCTCTTCACTTCCTGTATATTCCATAGTGAGCACTTCATCAGCACAGTCTTGCACCACTTTTTACACTTCATGACAGTGTTCAAACTGAAGTGGTGAAAAGGAATTCACGATTTGTGTCCATCTATAAAACTGAACATAATTTATTCCTGAAAAAAATAATGAAGATTTGTCTTGCTTGTTTTTAAACAAACAAACAAAAAAAAAAACAAACAAAAAACCACACATCATTTAGAATATAAGTTTAAAATTTGTTTTAACTTCTGAAATCTAGACTGTCAAATTCTTCTATAAAAATATATATTGAATGTTTTCAATAACTATGTTGACAAAAAGAAATGGTCCATGTGAAATCTCAGGAAATAAAATAAACTTTAAAGCATAGAGTGTAATAAAGGACACATTTGTGAAATAGTTTAAAAATTCCAGCTCTGCTCTTGGCAGAATACTAGTACACTATACCTGAAAATGCATGGGCTTTCAATGAGGAAGTAACTAACTTGTTTTTAGGCTGGGAAAACTTTGACTGCAAGAAAAAAAGGTGTAACTAAATGAAGGAATAGCAAGAATATCCTTTTGTTTAGTAATAATTCAGCAACAAAGCCCTTCCTAAACAGCTATCACATAATGATAATGACAAGAACTATGCTATAAAGAGGGACAGACCATACCCATGGGCAGGATTTTCAGTGTCAAGGATCATTTGAAGCGGATGCAGTATAATTCCACTCCTGGCCTGGCAAACTTGGTAGCAACAAATCAATAATCACCAGCCACAAACACTATGTAATACAAACCAATTCAGACCATCTGGATGTTTATTTACAGAGCAACCAATTTGCTGCTGTACCTAATGCAAATTTCATGATTACAAGGTAATTGGTGGAGAGTGAGAGAGCAGTCTGAAAACTGCACCACCTCTCATGTGAATGCTCTGAAAACAGGCACAGGGTAAGTTTCTCAAAGCTACAAAGCAAAGGAAGAACTGAAGGGGCAAAGAGGTTGGAAGAAGGTGTTCGGAGCTGTCCTGTCCTCGCTCCAAAACTCTAGCAAAGAGATTCAAGCTAAAAAAAAAAATCCAAACAAACAGTAGTAATAGCTTGATAACAGAAATAGCATGTCATGTTCTATGTCCTTGCCTCCATGGGCTTCTCTTTGGATAGCATCGGGCTGTCAACAAACAGCATACAATTCACAAAACAGCTAATATTTTATACATTTTCAACTGATGCATAAAAAGAATACAAACTTTCACAGAAATGGTGAGAAACTAGACTTACTATTGCATGAGCTATCTCGTTTTTTAATTTAGTTGTTAATCAATGAACAATTCTAACAGTGGAAAGGCAAACTACGCAGATTGTGCTCTCCACTACAACATAGTGGATAGGGAATAAATCCACTGCAGGTAAGGCCACTAACATGTAATCACATGTTGCCCACAAGGACGAGCACTCCAAGAACCTATGGAGCCTCATGCTGGCAACAACAAACACGGAGACTGCAAGGTTAAGCCACCAGCAAGCAATCTGAGACACGCTGGGCAAAATAATGCACTGTCTTAATTGTGGATTAAGAAAGATTTTGGTAAGATAACTCAATTCTGCATTACTTTTCCAGCAAGGCTTCCCACAGAAGTCAGTGGGAACCACGCATACATACAGGGTATGTAAGTAGATCCTCAACATATAACTAAAACCTACCAGTTTTACTCATTTTGGGGGGGGGAGGAAAGGCAAACCCCCCCCCCCAAAACCAACACAGAACAGCAACCCAACCCAGCCCGAAAGTCACAGTTGAGAGTTCTAGACATCAGAAAGCTAAAAACCCAACTTGCTGCTTCCTTCAGAACTTCTTGATTCTTGCTATCATCTGAGCTCAGCATGGAAAAAAAAAAAGTACTCTTCAGTCATGAAAATCTCTCTTTTGAACAGAATTCAAGCAGAGGATAGATAAACAAATAACTGAAGAGGAAATGAAGTGTAAACATGGACTATGACCCCATTCTTAACAAAAGTTCCCAGTAAAATCAGCACAGGACATGGACTAGCCAGCTGGAAGCATGTTTGCAATTATGAGTGAGATAAATATGATGCATTAAGCATCCCAGTCTCACACCAGATGGATTAAAATGAATGTAGTACATAATAGCATTCCTATTGTCAATCAAAAGCTGTACAGGATCATATCTAAGTACATGAGACATACAACTTGGAAGATGTGATCCATCGCAGTTCTTCAATTTGATCAAATTCAAAATTGTAACATCTTCCAAATTTGATCTAAAATGTGAGATAGGAATTACCCAGTTCCACAGAGAAGACAGCCTTCTTTCCAGTCTCTCATCTGTCTGCCTCCCTACACAATCACCAATTTATGACCTGTAATGATCTGTCATTTCGCACAGGTGATCTGGAAGTAAAACCAAAGTTACCTATACCATCCAGATATTCCAAGTATCAATATTATAAGATTAATATTATTTCCTGCAAACCAGGGTCCATTACTTTCCTCTGTGACACATGAACCATTTCCACATAAGGGATTTTAGAGCAAAGATGATTTTAAGTCAGACACATCCCTTACAGAAGGATGGGTGGGAGAACTGAAAAGCCAGTGGGCCACAACTGTGTCATTTCTATGAAGCATGTGAACAATGGAGCTGGACAACACAAATTGAGGATATGAAGCCAAGCAGCAGGGATGCAACTGGAGAGAGATACTCAGTTCAACCGATGTGCAGCTCACATCTCCTCACTACCACAGGAGCCCGCATGGTGTTGAAGAGTTAGCATACAGGGAATGTTGTCAGCAGCAACACAAACAAGCAATAGAAATTCAGAGCTAGTTCTCCCTCGCGCTCATCTCCTGCGTGTCTAGAAAGATGAGAGACGGGCATTCTTTTCCAGGGTAAAAGCAAAGCAACTCCACAGAAATCTTCAGCATTATTCCTGCTTCATGTTTGGGGCCACTTGGGCCACAGCTTGTTCCTACGTGAATGAGTTAATGAATTCACAGAAAATTTTTCCTCTCAATTGCACTGGTATCTAGCAAGGGGTAAGAACGCCCAGGCCTTATCTCTGGAACCTACCTTCCCTTAAGATCATGCACTCACCACTTAAGGTTTGCATCCCAGTAAAGACAGAAGCAATCTCTAGCCAGAACTGACAAGTCCAGTGACCCCGAGGGCAGTAGCCCCAGGCAAAGGCTTTAGTTCTAACATGCCTTACAGCCCACTTCTCTTAAATACTGGTCATCAGGATACTTTGCTTTTCTGTATTCACAATCAATGTGCAACTTAAAATACCATCTAGGCCAAACTACATCTGTCACAAGCTCTTATCTGAACAGAAACGTCAGGAAGAGAACGAAGGTCAAACAAGATACTAAGGGAACAGCGCATTTTTCCAGCCCACGCTCAAAGGCCGGGGGGGAGGTCTGGCAGCTGGGGCTGGGACAGGAAAACAGTGCCACAAGGGAAGCCCACAGTACTGAGTTTTCTCTTAGACATTTTTCCCTTTGCTGCTTTCACATGCCTCACCACACAGTTAGCCTCCTGGTTTGGCAGAGAAGCCTGTGAATACAAAAAGGAATTAATTTCTCCTGTGTCAAAAGGTTGATGTACACAGACCCATTTACGCAGCCCTCCTCTCCTAGCATCCCACTGATATGCATTCCGTATTCATGCATTCCACAGAGAAGGTGTGGCCCGTCTGAGTCACTACCAAAGAGGAATGGGGTTTGTCCCCTCTGTATGTCTACCTGTGCTCAGTACACTGGTATCAGAGCTGGGAGGCTTTCCTGTGTTCTCCAGAGGACAGCTTGTACTATTGTGATCCTTCACTGCACCGAAGATTGGGGTAACATGAAAGGAGACATTTCTCAACTTATTCTTCTTTGCTCTCTTTTCAAATAAAAGAAACTTGGTCCACAGCTTACCAGTCTCTCTCTAGTCCTCAATACAATGGCACAACACAAAATCAAATACAACATCACATTGTGTTCAGAGTGATTTTATGCAGGAAATTCCTTCTGTATTTCTTGCTTGAGATCAGTATGTCACCATATGTATGAAATATATATAAACATACACACAAATTTACTTGCAGCAGAATCTCGAACAGACCTGGTTTCATCTATGCTACTGTAAATCCAATCCTACCCATAAATTTGTAGCAAAATCCTCCCTGGCTTAATCGGTGTCAGGATCAATACTTCTCACAGAAGCGTATGAAGCTCAAGATATCCAAACTACATTTAGAATATGGAAGCAGCTACACAAATCATAACTGCAAGAACTCATGGCCTTGGGTCATAACTGTCTAATTAGCACAGTCATTGACACAAGACCTGACCAAAACACACCTATCTGCAATTAAAAATTAATAGATACATCAAAATACATGTTAAGTAACATTCACCTATCCAAACAAAATCAAAATCTGATTACCAAGATTAGCAAGAAATCCACGGCAATAAAAAAAAGAAACTTCTTGTGACAATAGTACTGCTGGTATCTCAGGGGACTAGCCCAGGTACTGAGAAAAGGATGGTTAAATAGTGTATGCTGCACCCAGGATAACTTACTCTACTTCTCAGGTTACCACCAATGCTATATCTGGTTCTGTTTCAAGATCACTGCCGTCAAGTTTTGAACTTTATCACTTAACAGCTACCAGCTCCCATGTACTCTGCAGGTTTATATACAGCCACAGGGCATATAGCTGTATT
>JAVHNF010034985.1:0-10638 GCA_034783455.1 Micropsitta finschii | reverse complement strand
CTGTAATCTACATCTCTGGTTTCATGCTTCTGTAACCAGAGCAGGTAGAGGTGAAAGGGCTTCCAGTGGTGACTTCACTAAACTTTCTCTGGTTTGTGTCCACATCGCTTTACTTAATTGCAGAACTTGCAATTTCTTGGGTTTCCACATTATGCATTCTCAATTTATTCCGCACAGATTCAGTTGTGTTAGTTATCTCCAGCTCAAACTGGCTTTCATGTGGCAAGGCTGCATCTTGCAGAGCCAGTTGGCTCTTTACACTCTGCTCCCAGAACTTCATGTTGTAGTAGGCATTATTAATTTTAAAATAACGTTATGAAAATATTCAGAACCAGTTCAGTCAGCAGTGCTCCTAAACTAACAATGCCTCCTCATGACCCTTTGCATAGTCTCCTGTGGAGCCGGCCACATTTCAGAAAAAGGAGGACTGAGTTAATAAGGCAAATTTGGAATTATGTTGAGTTAAAAAGCAGGAGGAGGGGTACCTCCTTCAGCATACACCCAGAATGTGTGTCACTGATTTAGCCTCCATGGAGAGCTAAAGCACAGCACTGTATAATTACGGTATGACTCAACAGACAAACAACCTTGGGCAAATTTCCGTTGGAATGTTTTACTGAAAATGGAAAAAAATGGAAAATGCTTTTTGTAGTTATGGCAGTCATGAGCTTCTTAAATATACTGATTATTTGAAATTTCATAGCAAAAATAGTAAAATAGAAAAGCACTGAACAGAAATTAAATCAATACAATATCATAGGTAACTCTATTTTGTTTGTGCAAGTGTATATAAATCTATTTCAAACCAACAGTAACTTAGAGAATTTCTTGCAAAAGTAAGTAAGGGAAGGAGGTAAGGAAAAAGTATACTTTGAGCAGCGTATGCCTGGCAAATACCTCACATAACCAAAGTAAGAATTCCACTGTTCAGTGGGATATCCTCTTGTAGAAGGCTTGCACTTACTACTGCAATATTTTCAGTTTACCCACAAAAGCAAATTTCCTGAAATTTCACACTCTAAAATTGCAAACCATTCCAATAAATTGCCTGTAATATTGAGTGCAGCTGACAGCACAGAAAAGCCCATATTTAGCCAAAATAACCATGAAATATTATAAGGGATGGGTAAAAGGTGAAAATTTAAAGACATATGATGTTACTCTAATTTTTAAAAGCATGACAATCTGGGTTTTCAGACACACACCAGATCCCAAAATAATGACCCTAAACAGCTAATATCATAGTTTTATATATGGAAAAATCTGTAAAGCTTGTTCAGGATACCCATCAGAAAAAAAAAATAAAATCTAGTATTGGTAGAATAGTCAGCATTATCTGCCCTTAACAGTACAGGGGGAGTCATATTTTACAGCTACTTAGAATAGCAAATAGATAGTAAAAGCACTGACAGTTTTTCGAAGCATCTTAAGGCTATTCCTTATAGAATAAGCTATGCCAAAACCAAATGATCTTCAAAGAAAGAACAGGGAAACTCGAATACCTCTCCTGAGTAATGGACAGCTAAAAGGGAAAACACTTCATGGCTGCCAGTGTTCTGATCTTGGAAGAAATAATCGAGCTGCAAACTATCTTTCAGATGTCTGCAAAGTCTGCCTTGCAATCAATACCATTTTCCCCAAGAGCAGAAATCTTTCTTTAGAAGCAAAGTGCCCACAATGCCATGAGCAGACTGAGCAAGATATGCCACAGAAAAATGTAGAAAACAAAATACAAGAAAAAAAATACAGAAAGCTCTTTAAAAGCTTCTTTTTTACAGTATAGTTATACTTTTAAAGCAGGTGCTCTTAGGACAGCTGCTAGTAATGTTTTCAACAGATGTTTTTTAAAAAAATTTGTAGGTTTTGGCAGAGAAACAGTTTATATCTCTAGATCAGTTCTAAATTTTATATTGTATGTTGAGTTTGGACGAAACGTCCATCTACACAGACTTCAAGACTGACACACACATACAGATCCTAACAGAAGAAAAACAGTCTACAGAGTAACTAAGGCCTTAATTTAGATAGCTTAAAGACAGGTCAAAATATCTGCTAGTTGCTGTTAGACATAAATACTAGCCTGAACGAGGTACCTTTGGTACCTGCCCAAGTTTCGACAATACATAAAGCAAGTTTAAACCTTTACACTTGAGATGCAACCCAATTCAGTCATCACCAGACTATCCATCAAAACATCTACAGTTCTGAGACTGAGCCATTTGAAATTAGACCCATTCATGAAGTGAATTCTTTCTGAAACAGGAGTTCAGCTAACAGAACTGCCTCTCTAGGATGTAAGAGAACAACCACAAATGGTCTCCTGATGCGATGCACTCTAATCAAAGGCAAGCTGGCCTAGTGAGACAAGCTATTCTAAAGAGGAAGTTCAGTAGTTTAATCCCAGGGGTCTCACCATAATTGTTTTTAATGTTAACCTTTTCAAACAGAACTTCTATAGCAATAATCTATTTTAAAATATAGCCTTTTAGATAAGAGGCAAAAGTTCATGAGTTAGTTTAGCTCCTGAAGAAGGAAATTTATATTTAAAGTATATTCCTTTAAAATACAACAACAGGACTTAAATAGTTTCTGCTATTGTACTGTAAGACGAGACTCTGTGCAAACACGTTTTTATACAGGTTGTATTGTCTAGTTCTGGACCATTTTTATCTTACATTACTAGCAGTACTGCTAATATGCTACAGCACAATTCCTGGACCTTCCCACTTTCATATTCTTTTTTATTACCAGTGTTATTAGCTGGTTCTTAGTGAGAGCTCTGAGCTGGAGAGCATGGATGTAGTAAAGTCCTTCATATGGCTGATAAATTAGGAAACATTAAATGACAGAACCAAAGGAAGGTGAGATCTGAAGCTGTTTGTTAAATCCAGAGCTTTATAAATTAAAAACTGATTTTGATAATATTTTCATCAGCAAACATGTACTACATCTATGGTGGAAATTCTGGGCATCTCTCCCTAGAGTTAAAGGTGGTATTCCAGGTGGGACATAGGGTCTGAATCCTCAGGCAAAAGTAACAAGAACTGCTTGTTCCAAAGGCATTTTACCAGATCACTCATTTATATTGGGGTGATTAAATGGCTAAGCTTATAAGGCAAAAACCACTGACAGAAGTAAGAGGACAGTTTTCAGCCAGTTCTAAGGATTAGTGCCACCAGTTTAAACATAGGACAGAGGAAACATTAAATAGAGGACAAAGGAGTGCCATGATTATATGATCAAAAGAAACATTGTCTGCATAGCCAATATTCTCCTTCTTCAATTATTTTTGGTCAAACACTAATGAAGCTCTCACAAAATACAAGCAAAAAGCCACCACAGGTACAATTATCAGCTTGGCAGAAATGTAGATGGAACTCTTAAGTACACAAGTGGGGTTGCACTTACAGATGAATATTGATGGCTGAAATTAAGATTCCTGCTACTAGAAAAAGAAAGCATACATTTTGAAGTCCTGTCCCCCAAGCATTTATATGACGAAATTGCAAACAAAAGCGTTAAGACACTATATATTAGGCATGCAGTACACTCTTCGTAGGTGCCACCCATAGTGACCCAAGCAGGTACTAGGAACAGGAAAAGAGAAGGAAAACCCCCAGATGACAGCAGATCTATTTTTGGCAAACGACCAGTAAGTATTTTGTGGTAATTCTATCATATTTAGGTTCTTGTCTTTTTCAAAGTTTAAGCCCCAGCTTTTTGTATTTCTTTTTGCTGTCGTGTGCTAGCAATATTTACAAAAGGGAATGTATAATTTCCTTATATAAATTTTATATAAGGAAAAATGTATTTTTATATAATTTCCTATATAAATTTTCTTTGTTTTAATACACAAAAAATATTACAATGTTATGAACAGATAGTCATAAAATCTGCTTTCTCTTCCATTTTTTTGAATGATTCACCATTTTTGTTCTTTTTTTCTTTTTAAAACATTGATAACAACGAAATTGTAACAACCACTGGAAAAAAAAATATAAAGGTTTTGACATCTTTCTAAAAAAGAAAAGCAATGTAAAGATCTGCATGATTTGATATGCTTTTGATACTTATGAACCTATATTATAAATTCTGTAGAACGGATTAATAAGGACCACATACAGATTTAATGTCTATTGCATTGATTCCAATGTTCACCTTCATTATAACCATCACAAATTTAGATAAGATTAGCAGTGCTGAGAAATTCTATGCAGGTTAGAAAGATCTTTTAGTATGAAGGAACAAAAATAACACGAGATAAAAATAGCTCATATGTATCATGACCCATATGCGATGTTCTGAAAGCTTTTTATAAGGTTCTTCATTAGATATTATAAAGGGAAATTAATAACAGTGGGTAAGAAGCAAACAGCTTTTCTTCATTGAAGACAGACAAAATAATCAAAGAATTCTAATAGAAAGTATTATCTGACAGTAAGATAATGAAAAACTGAATCCAGTTGTGCAAGCAGTCTACACTTTCTGTAAAACACGTAAGATTGTTGAGACATTCACTGATGACAACCTATTAAAAGAAAACTAGGAATGGCAATGTCTGTGGCCTTATTTCTCTGATACCATAAATTCCTAAGGGATTGTGGTAAAAGGAATATTGAAAAGAGAGAATGAAAACTTGAATTCTGGAAACTTTCCAGGGGTAGAAGTTTTTTTAAAAGTAGATAATTTAACCCAAGTATCAAAGTGATCATGTATTAGCTAATTGTGGGAAACATTAATTCACATAAGATTCCAAAAAATAAACCTTGATCAATATTGAGAAATATAGTTGTGGATCTCAAGCTTAATAATAGACAAAGCCTGAGTTTATTGTCTTTTGTAAATTAAATTCTAACCCAGACATTACTATATTTAGCCATTCATTCTACAGTTAATATCTTAAAATATAAATTAGAGCTGTTTAAATTGTCTTGACTGAGAGTACCCCTTATTCTATGCATCACTGTGGTAATTGCTAAATAATAGCTTGAATTAAAATTCAGAAATTAGTATTAAGCACTGTTAAAAGTTATTAATACATTAAAATGTACAAAAGCCAAAACAAGGGAGGGAATGGGGAATATAGACTTAATATGACTTCCTAAAAAAAAGAAAATAAAGTATATATTTTATAAGAGTGAATTGCTTGACTGATTTCACTGTGTAATCCCTGTAAACATTCACCTTTTACATGAAAGAAAACAGGTCACATATTACAATGATTCACAGTGCTCCCCACAGCTATGCCAAAACCAACTGATTTTCAAAGGAAGAACAGGGAAACTTGAATACCTCTCCTGAGTAATGGACAGCTAAAAGGGAAGAACTAGAAACACTCCATGGCTGCCAGTGGTCTGATCTTGGAAGAAATAATTGAGCTGCAAACTATCTTTCAGATGTCTGCAAAGTCTGCCTTGCAGTCAATACCATTTTCCCCAAGAGCAGAAATCTTTCTTTAGAAGCAAAGTGCCCACAATGCCATGAGCAGTCTGAGCAAGTAGTAAATTATATTAGAAGTAAAGCTGAGTAGCACAGGCATTTATGTATTATGCCCCTTAAGGATCTTGTTTCTCATCACAGGAGTGCTGCAGACCTATTTGGTGTCATATGCTGTTTGACATGGAAAGACACAAAATGTTAGAGACAGTTCCTTGGCACTTCATCACCACAGCTGTACAAATATACTATGTGACAGCACACACAGCTGTGATACTTACTGATAGCATAGTGCCTAATGCAAGTTTGAAAGAGATTTGTTTTACTCATGTAGTTTCATCAGGCAACAAAACAAAAGGTTCCAGTGTTGCACCTAGAATTTTTGGTAAAAGCTGTCCCTGGAATGGCAATGTTATATTAAGTGCAACGCAGCTGTCTTCAGAATCAGGGTTGAAGGAGACACCAAGAACAACATTCACTGTAGTAGATCAGTGAGATTCTTAATTCATGCTCACAAGAGAAACAGGTCACTCAGAACTGCAGTGGAGAGATATAGTACAAATATAAATCTTCTGTAAAATCCTAATGATTTCAGGGAGCTGTGGATCACCCTCGTAGACCTTCTGTGGGTGTAAAATGTTTTTCTTTCAACATTATAATTTATTTAAAGACAAATGTCAATGAGGAGGAAAAGATGCATGTTTTTCTTAGAACCACAAGGACACTTACAGTCACGATCATTGACGCAGCAGAAATTTATGGATATACTCATTCAGTGGTAAAAGCTGTTATGAATCATCATGTTGCTTCATAAATTGGAAACATTTTTAAGACATGACATTTATGCAATCAGTGGGTAGTGATCAATGGCAATTTAAGAATTTCTAAATCCACTGATATATTAGCTCTTGCATGATTCACCATAAGTTTGCAAGGGAATTTTTTTATGAAAACTTACTGTGGAAATGTTATCAACTACTATACCATATTTTTTTTATATACTGCCTTTAATCCATTCTCAGGAAAGGAAAATGCTTGTTTTAGATTTATATAATAGTCATCCTTCAAAATAGTTTTCCTTTTTTTTTTTTTTTTTAATGTTAATACATAATAAAAATGTCAGATTGAAGATTCCATAGACGGGAGAGATTTTTATCTGAACATTTGTGAATAAAATGCAGGTTTTTCAGCGAAATCTTTGATATGTTAGTTCTGTTCAGAGGGAAGCTCTCCTCTGGTAGAATATGACAATGTTTTCAATGAAATTGTTTGAGACTTTGCTGAGCAGAAAGAAAACAGATTTAATAGGATTATTTTAATGCTTTGAGAACTTCACTTCCATCTTGGCTTTCATTTTTTCAAAAGAAGATAAACCCAAGCAAGAATAATACAGTTTAAAAGTCTTTCTTTGACCAAATTATGAATTTCTTAGCTCCCACTGTTTACATTGGNNNCACTATTGATTACATGCTCCTTCTCTTTGATAGGTTCAGGAACATACCTACTAAAATCGACAAATTGCTGTAAAGATATGATCCCATCAGACTGAATTAGAGTGACACCATTAGTTCCAGAATAGGCAGATGACTGATGTATTGCTACATGATGGAACTGCCTTCAGTGAGACTACTTGAGTCTTCCCATTAGTTCATACTTAACAGCTCAATCCACACACACATAACACCTGGATGCCATGGCTTTTAGGCAATGTAGAATAAACTGAAACAAGTCACCTAGAGACAAAAATATCTCAATTTGTCAGTATATGATAAGTTACCTATTTACTGTATCTTTATTTAGAAGATAATAAAGAGTACCAGCCACTGGTCATCTATTTTGTTTTTTTAACACCTTGGCTCTTCTGGATACCACAAACTGCACTCCATATAACATTACTTATCTTCAGGTACAATTTGATAACAAACTTAAACCAGACTTGAAGGCCATGCAGCAGCTATGTTAAAAAGACATAGTAGGAAGTATTGCTGCCTGAAATGCTTAACCACGGGTTTTTAAAAAATGCATCCTACTGCCACTGTAGTTGGTGCTACCTTAGTGGATTTCTCTGCTGATTATTCATGCTAAGACTGAAAAGTTACAACAGAGCAAATAATCATTATTTCCTTTATTACTAAGTATGAATGCAGATACATCTCATGTCAAAAAAAACCAAATTAAATCAAAACCAAACAAAACAGGAAAAAGACAGCTGGACAAATATGTACTGTACTCAATTTACAACCTTTTCTACAAAGGTAAACAAGGGTAAATTATGGCAGTAGGATGCAAGAAATGAGGCAGGGGAAACAGCTCCAAGAGAGCCATCCTTGTCGATATACATTTTACATCTTTGCTTAATAGACTTTTTCCAAATACTACTAAAAAAAAAAAATGATTTCTATGTTACATTAATGCCTAAACAGTACCCAAACATCAGTTTTTATTACTGCATATTATACTGTTATAATGATTATATCAGTAATATAGATTCATTTTGTACTTATTTTTTTAGACATTCTCTCTCAAGTGACCCAAGTAATTTTAAGTAAAAAAAAAAGTTAACTTCAAGTAATACAAAATTTTCTGAATTATTGTTGTTCTTGTCTTAAGCTAAGCTTTCCAGATCCTTGTTTTTCCTGCTTGTGTTCTCACAGAACTAAAAATCTGTTTATGAAAAAAACAATACTGGGTGCATGATCTAGCTCTGTGCACAACCAGATTGTGTGGATACTATTATTTGTCTGCCTCTACACAATAACCAAGATGTATTAAAAAATCCATCAGTCTCTAATGATGGCTGCATGGTTCTAGCTAAGGATAACACATTACTTTCTCAGTGTCTATGAAACAAAATCACTTTAGCTTACAACTTACATATAGAGAAAGCTGAATTTTAATGGACAATTTATAAACTACAAGGACTATAGATCTAAAAGATTCAATTTAAATATTCTGCAATGGTGCGTCCCTGCTGATGTAAAAAGCATGCTTCCTTTTTGACATTAATAATAATGGGGGAATAATATGAGGTGTTTGAAGTAATCAGTACAGAACATGTACTGTATTTATATCAGGTAAGTATTTGCTAACTGAATCATACTGATAAATAAATGACCATTGTCAGGAAGTGGTCACCTTTTACACAGAAAAAACCAAAACTATGAGAAAGCTTTTATATACTAATGAGTCTCCAGTCTCATAGCAAAAGTTGAACACCAGATCTATACACTTAATTTTTATGATCCTGAGATTTTTCAGAGATAAGCTGTTTTCTACAGAGAACTGACATCTGTAGTAGGAAATGAACTACCTAAGTTATCATAAGTTAAAACTCCATATATTTCTTCCAACAAAAGAATACAACCAAAATAATAATAACAGTGCTATTTTTGGAACTTAAGACAGAGGGGGAAAATCCAGACTGAAATATACACTATGAATAAATACAAAAAGTGTCATAATTCTGCAAGAAAATGAACAAGAAATCTGCCCTTTAACTCAACAATAAATGTCATGATATTTGCAGGTTGGAGAAAATAACCTCTTTGACAAGAGCTATTTGGCACATTGCTAAAACATGCAGTTTTAATGTTGCTTGCAGTGCCATTTCAGTCTCAGGCCATTATTAAACTACGGACTGTACAAGCTAAAGCACTGGCTTTCTGGGAACAGTGATTCACTGATGGCAATGATGGAACAAACAGCACAATCACATTTACCTTCAGACCAGAAGTCTCCTGGTACCAGCCATTAAAGGACTCATCTGTCTTTCAAAAACTTCAGTGCTAATTTTTTATCCTTATGTGACATGAAATAAATCTTTAGGAAAAATTTTGTTGGCCTCAAATAAGAAGTTTTCA
Organism: Micropsitta finschii; assembly: GCA_034783455.1. Lineage (NCBI taxonomy): Eukaryota > Metazoa > Chordata > Aves > Psittaciformes > Psittacidae > Micropsitta > Micropsitta finschii. The sequence goes on along the minus strand of JAVHNF010034985.1, from coordinate 1,342 downwards.
TAAGAAAATTGTCAGTGTTTGGAGAAAAGTTATACCTCTAGTGTGACAAAAAAGATTGTCTATAACTCCTCTTAGAGTTAAAACCATGGATGGAATAAACCTCCGTTCTCCTCTATTTCAATTCAAACTTTAAGTGTGGGGAAAAAAACATTCTCTCACACTTGCAAATGTTGCTCCTGTGTGATGCAACGTTTATTAGACTTAAGTCTGAAAAGGAGTTGTTTTCAATACTTACAAAATATTTGGGTACTTATGCATGTGAGAAGTACAGAAGTATTAGAATTTAAGAAAGAGCAAGAAGAAAAAACAAAACAAAACAAAACAAAACAAAAAAGTAATGTCCTGCTCCTGGAACAGAATTGTACTTGTATCACTCCTGAAAAATGTTTGGCCACATCTGGAGGGTCCAAGACCTCTCTTTGTGTTCAAAGACCTCTGCATTCGTTCCACTGCTTCACTGCCCTCACTGTCAGAAAAGTTTCTTCCATCTCCACAAGGTTTGTTCATTATATTCTATTGTAGTCAACAAGAATATACAGAATATTCCCTGTCTGCAGAAACTTATTATATACTTGAAGGCCATATTATTTCCTCTTCTCTCTCTCTCTCACACACACATATCATAGTATCAAAATCAAAGAATCAGAATGGTTTGGGTTGGAAGGGCCCTTAAAGACCACCTAGTTCCAAACTCCCTGTCCTTGGCAGGGACACTTTCCGCTAGAGCAGGTTGTTCAAAGCACCATCCAACCTGGCCTTGAACGCTGCAAGGGATGGGACAGCCACAGCTTCTCTGGGCAGCCTGTGCCAGTGTCTCACCACCTTGATAATTAAGAATTTCTTCCTAATACTTAAATCTAAATCTCCCCTCTTTCAGTTTAAAGCCATTCCCCTTTGTCCTGTCACTACAACCCTTAGAAAAAGTCTCTCTCCAGCTTTCTTGTAAGCCCCTTTTAGGTATTGGAAGGCTGTTATAAGGTCTCCCCTGAGCCTTCTCAATGCTGAAGAAGCTCAACTCTATCAGCCTGTTGTCATAGGTGCTGCAGCATTTGAAGCATGTTCATTGCTCTCCTCTGGACTTGCTTGAGCAGATCCACATCCTTCTTATGCTGGAGGCCCCAGAGCTGAAAGCAGCACAGGGTATTATATGCACGCACATATTTGTATGTGCGTGCATGTGTATGCTGTATATATACCTGTATTTATACGTGTGTGTGTATATATATATGATTCCCTCTATCTTCCCTCAAAGACCCAAGTTTTGCTAACTGTCCTGGGTTGAGCAGTAGCAGTCATTTTTTCTTCTTAGTAGCTGGTGCAGCACTATGTTTTTGACTTTCGG